>BJBW01017384.1:0-10908 GCA_004320125.1 Scolopax mira
GACACAATACTCGAGGTGTGGCCTCACCAGTGCTAAGTATGAAACAATGCACAATGTATGAAGAATGCACTTATATTCTGCAGATTTCTGGACGAGCTGTATCAACTCAACTGATCATCATAGTGTAAGGAAAACATCTGCTCAAATTGATGATGTTCTAAAAAAAATGTAATCAAATCCTAAGAGATAAGGCAGTGGATAGATAACATGAAATTATTATCACTTGGTAAGATATTATAATTATCCTAAATCATAATGAAGCCCTATGTTACACAATTCCACACAGGCGTCTCCAGCATCAGAAGAATCTGTGTTTGAGCACAGCTACAGATCAGCTCCTCCACTGAGAAGGACCTTTGGTAACAGACCAAAGGACCAAATGCTAAAGGACCATTCAATAATGCTTACGTTCCAAGAGGTATCATTTCAATGTGTTTTAAATCAGCATGTGCTCACACTAATTTTACTTTACAAGTATTATCACAGAACTTACCAATATTCAGAGACAGCAAACACTTTAAAAAATGATGGCAGTGTATGCAGTCTGCATTATGTAAACATGTCTCAAGATCCTACCTAGTGGAATGCATGAGCTGCAAGCAAAGGACCATGTGTCCAAGAGGTTCCTGATAAAATAATCTCTTTTGAAATACTTCTCAAAAAGCTACTCAGATAATTTAGGTTAGTGTAATTCTTTAGTTTAAGAGTTACTGTTCTGACTTCGTATTTATGGTCCTATCTGCCTCTATGATCAACTAATAAACAGGAAATAAGAAATATTTTATCAAGGTGTGCCCTTCTTAAACCTCGGTGAAATTTTTCAATTTCTTCTATTTCTTCTTATATGTTCCAGCTAATGCAAGGAAGAGACAGAAGCGAGAAAAATCATTGCATCAGCAAACAGTTTTGTATTTTGCTTAGCAAGATCTTCAGATGATGTACAGTGGAAACAAGGTTAGCAACTGTATTTTAACCAAGCAACTGGTGCTCAAAAAAAGAGTAAGATTAGAACCAGACTATTCTTGCTTGATTGCACTAACTGGAATTTGAAGAATGTATCATGTTAGGAGAATTTCCAAATACAGAGGTGACAAAGAAATAGTTTTAAAAGACTGCAGAGGACAACGAAAAAGGTTTAGACAGTGACTTGGAAGAAAGGAGCATTATTGTGTTGTGGGGTGGTCTAATTTTGCTGCATAACCATTTGATGGTAGAGGAGAACAAGTGACCTGAAAAAAATTCCAACTCATTCCTCGCTACAGGAATCGAGGAAAGGAGGACTATGGACCACCCCAGAAGATCTGATCCACCCCAAAGATTCTCTAACACTGAGGTAATTGAGGGAAAGAAGCATGTGCTGAATTTATAATGTTTTCAACTAGATCTATTTCTTACTGCTAAGGAAGCAGCTAAGTCTTTTATACTCCTGCCAAAAGATTCTCTGTGCTTCTTTTTGCTTCCATTATCAGGAGCCTCTGGGGTAAGAGAAGAGGCAACAGAAGCCCTAGAAAAATTCCAACTGCCTTTGTCTCTCACCACCCATTTCCCATTTGGCCTATCCTATTCTGCTCCTCTTCCTTCCTCCCAGAAGCTCTCTCCCCTCTAGCAGATCATATCACAAGAGCATAACATCACCCTGAATTAAATGGAGGCAGGAGGACAGAAAGTAAGCAGGATCAAGGCTGCAGCTTGGGCTGTAGTGCAGTCAGACTCCGAGCACTCTGCTACTGCAATTGCCTTGATGCCTGCCAGAAACCATTACCTGTCTTTATTCAAAACAACAAAAAGCAAACTCAAATCTCCTCCATCTTGAAGCCTTGGCTTAGCCCTAATCCTAACCCTGACTACGGCTCACCACCCCTGTATTGCTCCCCAGCACTAAAAGAAAGCTTTCAACCCGTGCTGGCACCAGCAGGGTTTTCATTCTGCCAGCACAGTTCTTGCCAAAGCCAGCTCTGAATCCAACTGCTGTCATTTTAAACCAAGCTCTAGCAAAGTGACTGACCCTGCCACAGAACCAGCAAGAGGACTTTCAGTCATTCCCACCTGAGAACAAGTCACAGGAACTCTTCCTGCCCAAAACAGTCCCCATCCCAGTGCAAGAGGCTTTGCAGCATTCAGCAACAGGCCAAATTTTTCCGCTCCTTCTGTAGAGGACATACACTTTATGGGGAATATGACCCCTTTGCTGCAATGTGGCATGTATATGGGAGGGAATTCACAGGAGAAATTCCACCCAGCCTCCTCCTTCCTTCTTTCCCTTGAAGTTGTTTAGCCTGAGCTGCAGCACACACTGTGCACAGTATCAGCTGTTTGATGGAAAGGGTTTTTCTCCTCTTCAGCCCCTGACTTTCTCAGGACACACAGCAGGCCTGACTAAATTAACTACCCTTGTCTTTCTCCCTGAGGTCAGGTAAAGAAGCCACAACATCCAGGTGCAATGTTGGGCAGCCATAATCACCAACATATCTCAGGGCAGGTGAGGGTAGCTCACCTTGGAAACAGCTCAGCTGCAGGCAATTTTTATCTGACTTTGACTACAAATTGAGAGCCAACAAAGCAGGTAAAAGAAGGAGAAGATCAGAATGAGAAGTTAGAAGTGAAAGCTCTGCTAGATGGTTAGGGCAGACTGTATCAGACATGGCTTTCGTAGAGTTTGGAGTAGATAGGCCTTTTGGAAGTAATAAACTACTCCATTCAGAACAGGACTGACATAATGCCACACTGGGCTTTGGGACAAATCATGGAGTTGGGAAACATGAACATGTGGAAGGAGAAGCAAAGTATTATAGAAAAGAGAATTCATCAATCAAAAAAAAAAAAAAAGACACAGAGCTTTATTTTCAAGGCTCTGTGGAAACAGACCAAACTCATTCAGTTGCAAAAATAACACTGAGATGAATGGGGCACTTCCTCTGCTCCCTCCACTCTCTTATATTCTAGAAAAATAAGAAAACCCCCTTCATGCACTTAGCACAGATCTAGTGTGGGGACTTTACGTGCCCACAAACCCATGTCTTCCTGTTGCCTTGACAGCACATACATATTTCCTATATGCTTTCTTCCCCCTGCACAACAGTCCTTTCAGGCTTATCAGGGCTATGAAGTAGCCACCAAAGGAATGAGATTACTCACTTGTATTTGAATTGCACGTTTGCGTATTTTAGGGAATCACCTGGGAGCAGCTGTGACATGGAAGTCATCACAGCAAAAGCTGATTCTGCTTCTCAGTATACCAATTATAGCATCTCAGGCTCAATGGCACAGCTACCAATTAATTGCAGCCACAGTAAACAGGCATCCAACTAAAACCATCATACAGACATTGGTACAAAAGGTGACAGTCCTGTTGCAACTGTTTTCTTTCTGTGGCAGCCTGCAAGGTTGCAGCTCACTATATCAGATCATCATAAAATATCCTAACAGACCTTGCAGTAGTTGTGCATCAAGATCTGAATCAAGGTCTATTTTTAATGTGTAGCAGGTATTTCTTATTGCAGATAATCAGTTTTATAATTCATGCAAACCACTTTTTCAATGTATTTGTAAATAGTGCTCATTATCAAGACAAACCTAAGTTGTTTGATTTTCTTTCCTAAAACTAATTACAAAAAAAGATTCTGTGTTTTCAGTCACAGCACAACAGACTACCTTGGGGGGTCCTCAATAAATTAAATGTTTGCTCCTAATTTTCTACTCTGATCCCATGTATTCTTAAATGAGAGAAATAAAATCAAATAAACTTGAACTGTTTCCCTGAATAATCATTTAATTGCAAGAAACAAACAGATGTACTAAAGAAAACTAGTTAGGAGAAAAGAAGGAATAGAAACCTAATATGTTTTCTAATTGAATTGCGGCTACAACAAAAAAGTGAATGACTGGAAAATGGAAAACCCCACCCTCTCAGATACAGATACACTTGCTTACATCCTATTTTCAGCCTCTTCACCTAGTTTCCCCTCTGGAAAACCCTGGCTGCAGGAGAAGTCACACAGTCTGGCATACCTAAAATGGGCAGCATATTTTCATTACCACACGTCTGCTTTCACAGCACAAAGGCAAGTAAAAAGTCCCAAATTTATTTCTGGAAACTTCTTACACATCATGACACTGTTTTGCCTCTACCCACCACATCCATGCTCAAAATGCACTGAGGGAGCAGACTTTAAGCTGTTCAGATAACAGAGTTCATCTCCAGCCAGCCTCCTGGTGACTCCCTGCCAACAGGGAACTGAACAAGGTCAACTTGGAACTAGCAAGTGGGTGGCCCCAGAGTGGTAAATGATGGAATTTCAGCTATCATACAGACTAACAAAATCTACTAGGTTCAAAACTTAAAATACTGTATCGAGTCTTTGTTTTATTAGATTGAATTCATTTGATCAATCAGGTTCTCAAACCAGGTGAACATTATTTTCACTATTGCTCAGCTTGAGCAGGAATGTCCTGTTACCCAGAACTCTCTTCAGCTGGAACTACTAATCTAGCCCTATGCACTTGACAAATTTGAAATTTTCAAGCCAGCAGTCACCACAGGGAACAGAAATGAAACGTCACAGACTAGACAGTTAACTAAGGAATTAGAATTCTGTTGTTGTTGCTTTCATTAATAAACCAACCACAACCATAATTTTCACAAAGGCTTTTAGAGAATATAGAGAGTTAACTGTACAGTGTGCAATAAAACACAACCTTTTGCTTATCTTGTAATATTACAAAACACCAGTACCATTAAATACTTAAAATTGTTACTACATTTTAAAGGATAATTTTAATCCCCTGTACAATTCACAGCCAAATCAGGTATAAGTCCCAAACTGAGGAGAAAAATCTGTGTGGAAATTAGATGTCTGGAAAATAGGCTGCATTACTAGAAGCACCTCAACACTTCAAGTTTCTGTAACTGTTACACGTGCGCAAGATGTCTGCAGAAAGGTGCCTGAAGAACCAACCCTGCTGTCTCCTTCTGTGTTTTCAGAACAGGTGCAGAAGTGAGGTGCCAGCTGCAGCAAAATGACATCAATACTTAGAGAGTAAAACCACCCCGGGACGTGGCATGGGCTCCATCTAGCGGACCTCAGCTTCCTTTCATAGCCCTATGGCTGAACCACTGACCTCCACAGAAAATGAGTAAGAAATAGAACTGTGGCCAGGACTTAGACCCACTTTATAAACACAACTGAAAAAGATACATAGAATATTCCAATATCTAATGTCTTATTAATGTTTAAAGCAAAGAAGAAAAAAAAGATTTATGGCGTTTTCAAAGTACCTGGACAATAATTGCATATTACCCTCCCAGCCAATGAGCCTGACAGCATGCAGGACCTACCTGTGGACTTGTCTTTCTAAAAGTGTCAGTTCCATGTATCACGTCCCTTATTATTCTTTCTCTGAGATTATTATACTCCTCTTCGGTGAGATCACTGTCCTCCAGTTGACGGTTACAAACTGGGCACTGTCCGCTGGAATAACAGTGAAACAAGAAAATAAAAAGATAAAGACTTTTAAATAAGACATACCTTAAATTTTACTAACTTATCGAGTGTCTGTGTATGAGCACAGGTCTTTACAAGAACTCCAACACAGTACAATCATCAGAAAATCAGTTGTACTTTTCCTGGGATGCATCCAAAACCTACTGAAGTCACTAGAAGTATTTCTTTGGGATTTAGTGGGATCCAAGTAGGCTACCTCAAACTTATTTATTTCAAAAGAAAGTATTCATACAGCTATGAATGACAACATAACTACCCTAGAGCACCTTGTCATCACTTTGTTCAGATTCTTAATCCATGGTAAAATGTGAGGTGGTTTAAGCTAGTTTAGCTCCCAAAGTCAGTAACAGAGTTCACAGGCAGTAAGGTAACAAGCTATCTCTTAACCAAGACAATCAACTTTAGAATTTTAAAACTCTAAAGGCTGGAAAAAATTGTCTAGGGTTTGATGAATTGTCATAATACAGTACAGTAACTCACACACATGTACATAATAATAATTCATTTTACAGCAAATAATCCCTGCTCTGAGGGCAGTGAGTTATGCTCTTCTTTCATGGGCTTCAAAAAAAGCAGACTCTACGTGTGCTTTTACTTCAGAGTGTGCCACACAGTGTATTTTTTTAAACCACTAAAAAATTCCATAAGCCATTGGAGGCATTCTTACAATTAATACATTTATAGTTGCCAAATTGCTACAAAAACCACAGAACTAGGTTTCAAATAGAATAACATTTAAAATAAGGATTTATAGACATTAAGAAAATTGTGCTGTAATAGAAACATGTACCCTGTGAAAACCTAATTTAGAATAATTTTGTCTTCACTGAAAATCAGGTGGAAAGGGAGAACCCCTCCATCTGCACAAATTAACTACAGTGCATCAACAGCATCAGTTTTCCAGAAGACATCCATTTACACTCCAAAGCTGCTCTGTTAAATGTCGTGTTAAACAATGCTATTATACAGCCAACCAAAAAAAATAAGTCATTAATTCCCAAATAGTAAACAAATAAGCCACCCAATAAAATGGCAGCTCTTATTTTTCTCTGCATTTTTTTTTCTGTCTTGGACCTGCTTAGCATAACTCCTTTCCAAGTATGTGTGCTAGGTCTCGTTTAATGCACATGAGTTGGAAACTGGAGTTTGGGAAGTCATGTGTACACAACAAAGGTTCATATTCTCAAGGATTAAAAGATTTTCTTATCTAAAGAAGAGGTTCAACACAGAATAATCAAGACACCACCTCACTTTTAAATAAAATGTTGCATTTACCTGTCTTTAATGTTGGTCAGGTGCCCTCTCCAGTTCCCTCCTGGTATACTAATATGTACAGAGGGAAAGATGAATAAAAACATTAGATTCTTATTTAACAATACCTGAATTACAGATAAAGAATAATTCTATTTTGGTCAACATTTAGAAATAAAAGACCAATCAATCATCTACCCTGCAAAGAAATCATACAAAGATTCATATATAATTTAACAATACCTGAAAAAATTATATAAAGAACTCACATTTAACAATATACAGAAAACTAAAACCATCAACCTCCTCAATTTAGATATGTCAGGCTGCACTGACAATTTTTAAGTTGCTACCCTACACATTCATAAAGCACCTCAGAAAACAGATGGTAAGGCAGCAGGAATCAAGGTTTCTATGCAGATGTCATCCTGAGAGATTAAGAAAGACATGCTCATACCAAAACACTACATTGAGACTTTTTGACTCAACATCTTTATGATCATCATCACCAGCACTACCACAGCTGCTATCATGCTGGTGTAAATATTCTTTTTGGCCCACAAGATCCAACTCTGCAAACTGCAGGCACCTCTCCTTTTGCCACTGTGTTTTTTTATCACAGGCTGCACAATCACACATGCCATGGGCTTTGGAATAAGCCTTCTGCTTCTGCTCTCCTTTCCCAATTCTCAGCAGTATAAGCAGTCCTAATAATGGTAGTGCATTCCCACAGACATATTTTCCATCCAGAAAGACTAACTTGTAAAATGGCTGTGTAACTCACATAAACCAAAGCCAACAGATAAAAAAAACCTCATAGATGGGCTCACATACAACACCATGACAAATATACAGAGGGCTCAGGTGAACTACACCATGCATGCACACTCTAACTAGTTGTAATTTGCAGTCTGACAATTACTCATGAGAACAAGCTCCATAGCCTGCTAAAAAATACTGTGCTAAAACAAAGACCCTCCTTTTGACATTACAAAGTCAACACTTAATCTTCACTTAACCTATGTTAAGTTTTTAAAAAGATAAACTATCTAATTTTAAAACAACTTACTACTTCTATAGTCCAACAGATTATACAAAAACCCCACATATCTGTCAATATTCCTTACGTACCAAGTTCAGAAAGAGATGAAGTTGGACATTTTGGGCTGCCATGACGCACCATAATTTCCTACTTTCGGTACCAAGGAATATTTAACAGGTAGCAACTTTCAGAAAAGGTGAAATCAGTAAGAATTTTACCCTTTGACACTAATTTAGGAGCAAAAATGAAATATATCTTTTCATTACAACATGACTGTCATGGAAAAGCAACAATCAAAATGAGACGTTGAAGGATATTAGACTTGATCTGTGGAATAACCTGAATCCCATCCTCATGAACTGGAGCTTGCTATTGAAACATTATTTACCTTTCAAACCATAGCTTTATACTCCGCATAAATGTTTTGTGAGGGTATATTTGGTTCTCTCTCAAGTATAAGAGTATACCAAACAGCTCTTTTTGTAACTCAGCACCTTTCATACCCCTGCTGAAGTCAAAAAAGGCCTGCAGGACATCCAAGGTTGGGACCAAATCCTTAGCCAGCATTTCGTGGAAGAGTTCAAAGGCAAGGTTCATTTCTTGGTGACGGCTGGCTGCTTTGATACAGGATTCATAGTTTGTCCGTGAGGGAACCATAATCTTTTTCACTTCTTCCAAAAGAGTCAAGGCCATTCTCCATTGATCAGAATTACTCAGCCCCTTGATAAGAAGGTTGTAAGCCCCACTTTCTAAAATTCTAAATCTGATTTTCATTATGTCATACACATCACGAATTTCTGAAGTCTGCCTCTGCTGGACACACAATGCCAGATATTTGAGCAACAAATGATATGCAATGTCACCATTACTCTTTGCCACATGGGTCAACAAGGACTTAGCCACATCAATGGGGCTGTTGTGCCTGACCATACTGTTAAACATCACTTCTTCAAATATTTCAGGTGACCGAAAACTTTCCCTCAGTCTGTTCCATTCCTCAGCCTGCAAAGGTTTTTCTGGAGGCTGTACGTTGGTAAACTTATGTCTCAACACAGCTTGACTCGTTAGCCATTTCTTTGGTACTCCAACAGATGAAGAAAAGTGGAGTTTCCCATCAGGTATTTCTTTAGTTTCCTCGTTCCATCCTTTTTCTTCTTCATAATCAATTTCAGACCTTTTCTTGGTAGGAAAAGCATCAGTTCCTTTGGGATCCACTGGGAATGCAGTGCTGGAAGATGTCACAAAACTGAAATGGCTAATCTTTTCCCTATCAGGGATGCTGAAAGATACAGCAAACAGTTGGTGGCATCTTGAAACAGGCCTGAACATACAACATTTCCACAGCAAAGCCTGAAAACCCTGTTGACTAGTTTGAGAAAAGAGTGCCATCACAAGAAGAAATTATCTCACTATATCTAACAAAGTTATACAGTTTGCAATAGGATGTTTATTATAAAATCCCAAAGATTGTCAAGCTGTATAAGCTTCAATTTCAAAATGCTCATTCAATGAGTTCTTTTTGCCTCTTATGAAAACAGGAAATGGTAAAATCTTTTTTCATAAAAATCAACCTCTTAGACTGTGAGAACATTCATCCAAAATTGAGGGTATTTTTCTTTCTAGAGAAGATGCTTTGCAGCTTATCGTTTCTGTTTGATGGTTACTGTACACTGTAAAGATGAGTACTGAGTAAATTGTACGCAGAGAGGCAACTCTGATGCAGTTAGGCAAAAAATGCAGGTTTTTTCCTTCCTGCCTTCATCCAAGTCGGGTCAGAAGGCTTCCTAAAAATAAAAAAAATAAAAATAACACCTCAACATCACAACCTGCTCTGTGTTTTCCTGCCATATTTACTTTTGCATGCCGGCAAACACAAAGCTCAAGGTACCTCGACGATTTCTGGTGAGGTACCCCTCAGGCGCCCCCAGCACAGGCTTCCCACGCTGGCTCCCCCACGCCTTTCAGCCTGCGACTTCCGTTTAACCAGTCTCCCCGACCGTAAATCCAGTAATTACAGCCAAATCCCACGTTTAAACGTTACGTTAAAAACACAAATACCGGGAGGTTGCCCAGCAGGGAGGCAAGCAGCTGCTGCGGTCCATGAGGCCCCAGAGGAACCTCATGTCCCTCACCAGCAGCACGGCCCGGCCGCCCTACCATGGACTACAGCTCCCAGCGTGCACAGCGGACAGGCCCTCACAGCGCGATGCCCGCTAGGAAAGCTCCTCTGTCTGCTCCCCCGCTTCCTTACCTCTGACCCGCCAGAACGTAAGGAAGCACTCTCCCGAGGCGGACACCTCCCACCTCCCTCCGGGATCGATCCTACCTCGCTCGGTGTGAGGCGGCCATGGGCACCTCGGTGCTGGGAGGCACGGGCAGGGAGGCACTAACCGACAGTCGCACGGCGAGCAAGGCGCTCGCCTCCCGCTGACCCGGAAGTACCACCAGGCCCGCGCCCGCGGCTGCAGCCAATCGGCTTTCAGCGGGCCGGCCGTCACGTGAGGCCGATGGGCGGTGGTGGCTCCGCCATGTTGGTTTTGGGCAGGGCGCTCCGAAGGCCCGGCGTGTCGGGTGGCGCAGTGCGCCTGCGCGGCCGCCATGGACTGGAAGCGGAGCCTGCGGGATCGTCTGGCTGCCCGCCGCGCCCGTGAGTGCCCCGGGGCGGCGGGGTGCCCGACGTGACAAGGGGGTGGAGGGGTCAGGCCTGGCCGGCACGGGGCGGGGGAAGGCGAGTGTCGCCATTTCGGTGTGCAGGCCGCCGTGGGGGCCCGGCAGGTCTCGGATTGGTTCTGTGGAAAAACACGCCCTTATTTGGGGGGTTAGTGGGGGCGGCTGAGGAGCCGTGTGGTGCTGTGGGGGCCGGCTGGTTGTAGCACGTCCCCCTGTGAGAGCTTTGGCTGGGAACTCACCTTATTTGTAAGGGAGCCCCCAGAGAGCTCCTGCGGGCACATAGTGATGCCCTCAACTAAGGCCACTGCGCGGGAAGGGGGTTTTGTGCTGCTGCTTGCAGTAAGCAGTAGCTTGAACGATGTAAAAAAAGAAGGCTGCTGCTTTGTCCAGCGAAGGGCAACAAAGATGATTCAAGGATTGGAGCATCTCCCTTATGAAGAAAGG
>BJBW01017385.1:5703-28929 GCA_004320125.1 Scolopax mira
GATTAGTTAAATTCCTTATTTACCACGGTGCTGCAAAACCCATTGTACTGACACAGGGACAGACTGGAGTGGAAACCGAGGTGTAAAGGAAGTTTGGAGAGAGGACAATTAGAGATTGAACAGCACTGCCACAGAATGTATTACAGTCTGATTGAAAACATAGTTCCCTACCCTAAACTGAAGACAAAACCACATTTCTTAGCAAGTCTCATGTAAGAATTTTCCGACCTTTCCTCCAAAGTGGCACCAGCATGAGATTTGGGGAGCTATTTGTTACTAAGACTGCAAGCTAAGCTCGAATGAGATCCATATTTAAGCTCCTGAGTGGAGGAAAAACCTTGGGATCATACTGGGCAGAGGGATTCTTTGATTTTGTGTTATGCTTGAATAATCTGCATGAGCAAAACCTGGTGCAACGTGACACCAGCCCTTCCCAAGCTGAGGAGAGAGCTGGCTGTCTAATAGATGGGAATCTTTATACATCATTATAACCAGAATTATCTTTTTCTTTATAGCACAAATTCTAACTCTTCGTTGTGTTAGCTCTGTCCACAGTTGTGCAACAAGTCCTTTTAAGCACTAACTCCAAAGTTTTCCTTATACCGCTTAAAACGGGGAATATTTTCCCATCCTACGTGGTCTTTGCTTTCTGTTCCTTTCAATCTGATTTCTGCTTTGTTCCTTTTTTTTTTTTGTGTGTGTGTGTGTGTGTGTGCTAGGAGATGATAATGAGGTTCACACACCTTCTGCTCTAGTGCTTGGAAATCTACCCCAGGTTTAGCTCAGCTGCAGCGAGCCGAGAGGTTCCCCCTTGCACGCCGCCAATTTTCAGGACGCGGTAGGGGGCTAATCCCAACAGCAAACATTATACTCTTTCCATACTCACTCACACTTTGGAATCAAGGGTAAGAAGTTCTCTTTGAAGCCCCTTTTCTCTCGATGGTCTGGCAAGCTAACGTGGACTTCCCGGTCTCTGGCCAGAATTCAAATGGACGGCAGGGCAGCTCAGTGACTGTAGCAATTGTCCCAGGCCCTCCCAGCACACCAGTCTTTCTGTGGCACGGGATCAGAGGGACATGCTTCTTTTTCAAGTAGGAAGCTGTTTATTCAAGCACAGCTGCAGCCAACATTCTTGAGCGAAGTTTACCCGCCGTGAATTTGCCTGGTTTTCCGGGTTGGCTGTCTCCAGTGCCTCACGTGGCAACATGCACCATTGTGGAAATAGAAAATAAGTGATTCGGTGAAATTATTTCTGATCACTGGACATAGGTTGAGCTGGCAAGTCTGACCAGTGGGATAATGTTCAAAAGCTCATGCCCTTTTCCATTTCAATAACAATAGAGACACATTCTGTGCTCAATCTGGAAACAAATGTTGCCCATATTTGGATCTCAGTGGGAGCTGTGCATGTGGAATTTGGCCCAAAGAGTCGCGTTGCAAGATGCTGTTTCCCCTTGCCCTGCTCCAAATCTTGGTTCTTGCTATTTGTAGACAAATAACAGCAGACTGCAACAGAGGCTGTGTGGTTGGAAATACAAATAATTCTACAAATCCCAGGCGGTTACTCAGAGCTGGACTGGCACAAGTGAGAACTACATTGGGTCTGTTGTATATCATGCTGGGTGGACATTTTTATACCAGCTCCTTTTCACCAGTTCCTTTAATTTTCGTAAGCAGATCTTCCTTCTAGCTGTCATTCCAAAGAAGAGATATAATACTTGCAGTGCTGTATACTTGCAACAGTTTCCTATATTAGTCTGATTTGCTTGGAATATAAGTAATTTTTCAGATCAAGGGTACTGTAGGAAATCAGATTATGTTTTATACACTCAGTTTCAACTCTTTTAAACCAGGAAAATAGGAAAGATCACATGCAAGCATCTGGGGAAGAATCTTCTTTCTTTTTCACATGCAGGAAGGGGGAAGCTTCCAATGGGACTAATTGAGAAGGGGGCCTAAACTTCTACAGTGTGCACATCTCGTAGCTGTGAACGTTACTTGTTAAAGCTTCTTTGACACTCACAGATAAATACATAGTGGAGACTAAATTTCCTATCAAGAGTTGGAGCTGGATGACTCTGTGTGGGACACAGTCCTACAAACTGGGAAGCAAAGGGGTGATTCCTCTGAATAGAAAGAACAACCTACATATGTGGCTTCCACCTCCTTTGGAGGGCAGGATCCTTGGACAGGAGGCAGTCTCCTTTTGCAGGAGGATGAAGGGGAGAGGGAGCATTATGATTTTTTCCAGGCAAAACTACTTTCTGATTTTGACCTGGATTTTTAAGAAGATTGGGATGACTCAGGCTTCATTCAGTGGTGAGTTTCTTAACAAGCAGATAATTTTCTTTGGTATTTCTCTGTCTACACTACATCTGCAGTTGAACCTTTAGCTCCAAATTAAATCCTTGAGAGCAGAGTCTTCTCCCCATCCTCTGTTAGAGCCACAAGATGCAACAGGACATCAGGGATAGCAGCTCCACAATTGGGCAAGCTTAAAAGTGATGGCTTCACTTTCCCACATGGTTTAAATCTCCTGGCCTTCACAGAAATTCTCCTTTACTTATTGCAGGTAGGAGAAACATGAGTCCACGTATTTCTCTTCTTGATCTGTTACTTGTCTTCGCCCTTGTCATGTTTTTCCAGATAGGAAGCTCTTTATGGCAACACATTGACAATCCAGTACTCTCTAGAGCATAAATGTAGCTCTGAAGACTTAACCTGAGAGCTGCTGGTGGGTTGTGATCCATCCAAATCCATTTCAGTCACTTAGAGACCCTCCGGTGAGGGGTTATTAGAGGCGAAGAAATGCAGAAGTTACATTTCTCCACTCTTCTACAGAGTCGCTCATGGTACACTTAGCAAAGCTTGTGTCAATAAATGTGATTGTGAAACATTCACCAGTCGCTGGCTTGTTTGTAGACTTAGCCTTGCCAGGGCCTGGGCAGCACTAACGTTAGAGCTCTCCAACACACTCCTGGCCTCCCAGACTCAGCACATGGAAGACCACGTGAAGAGACAGCTCCTGTGTAGGAGGACGTAGCACTTTTCTGACCCGTTCTCTCTTAGATTTCACGTGCACCGTGCTAATGACAGCAAGCACTTCCTTGCTCTTGAAGGCCCTACCCTATAGGGCTTAGAAATCCTTCCTGTGTAACTGCCTTTTCAGCTTGCTTGACTACTTACCAAGGTCTTTATTTTTCCTTCCAGGGAAAGGAGGGAGGAGGGGAGGACTTTTTTCCTAGACCCCTTGTTCTCTCTGTTTCGCTTTGAATGTTGCGGTGTGTTTGGTTCCCCCCTCCCAATGTGCTTGGATAACCCAAAAGAAAGAGAAGTCCCTTTTTTTTTTTTTTTTTTTTCATCCCTTTTCCCCGAGGAGACAGAGAGAGAGGAGGGAAAAAAAAGAAAGATTAAGATGTAAGCTGGCTAGATAAGCCTGGAACTGGGTTTATTACTACTGCTGAATGAGAGTACAAGGATATAAAAGCAAACCTGCTTTACTGGAGCTGGAGCGAGGTTGGTGGGAGACCTGTGCTGATTGTGTGCCACTCCGAGAAGGGATGTTTCATTAATTACACATTAACTATGTGCACTGAGGAGGAGGCAGAGGATAAAAAATGCAGATGTTTCTGCCGCCCGACAGAATGAAAACCACTCTTGATCCTGTCAAAAGAACATTTTGAATCAAAGGGCTCCACAGAAGTGGAAGAATGAGTTTTGTGGCTGAGTGCAATGGTGCGGCCTTTTAATCATTAAACCCTTTTTATAGCGGTAAAATGAACATCCATTGTCATGGCCACTCCAATGGGGCCATCGGAGCTGGTGAAAAGGGAATGCTTTACGAAGGGCACTAAAACAGGACACAACCAGCCCCGCTGCTGGATTTCTAAAGGTAACAACAGCAGTGCATGACAAAGAATGAAAAGACAGCCCAGGTTGGTTTGCTTAAATTACTTTCCTCCCCGAGCCCTCCTTACAAGCTAAACATGCACCAGATATAATGAGCATTAGGACTTCACAGGCTGGCAGTTCCCCTCCTTTGTTTCCTCGGAGTTTTACTGTCTTGGTTTAATTTTTTTCTGTTCTTTAAGTGAAGGCTCTTTAGGAAAACGGATTGAAATGTTGTTTTATTCTTAATCACTCTCTACAGCTGTAGTATAGTCATTAGCATTGTGTGAGGAACGATCCTCCCTTCTTGCATCCACAGCACCCCCACCTCCCCAGGTATGCAGGGACAGCAATGCTTTAAGACTGCTTTTCAAATAAAACATCCCCCAACCCATTTTTAGAAAGCAGACTTAATTTTAATTTGTCAGGCATGACCCTAGAGTTTTAGTTATATCCCTTCCTTGCTTCTTTCTTCTCCTTCCATTTAATTTCTCAGTAGAAATGATTCAATAAACTATTTCTCACATCAGCCTTGGAAGACTTGAAAGGTTTATTTCCCAAAGTTCATATAAGCCTCGGAAAACCATATTGTCAGGCTTTTTGGAGCAGAACTTGTCAAAGAAAAGTAACCTCATTTCATGGGGAGTTTCATATCTAGGTTTTGTTCCAATAGGAAACAAAAGGGAATAAAATCCCGGCTCCTAGGTAATCCATCTGACGGACACCCTGGTCCCATGAATCTCGACATTCTGGACTGTGAAAGAACACAGAAGAAGATGAAAGCTAAAGATAGCAAGGCTTCCTGGCTCCCAGCCAGTCGTCCAAATGAGCTGCTGAGGATCTGAGCACTTCGGGAGCTCCAGCTTTGGAGGAAGCGGGAGTTCAACGAGACTTTCGTACCGTCAGCAATTTTTTTGAATTTGAACGCTGAACTCTAAATAAACTCTGAAAAATTGTCAGTGCAGCTGAAGCAGCAGAACGGGATGAAAAATATTTTGATGGGCTATTTTAGACCAATTCTTTATAAATAATTTCTACGATAGGACTGTTGTTGAGATTTTTATAGTTTCTGTGGCATTTGGAATGCAAATGTATTTCAAACAGTGTATATATATGAACTCTTATATCAAATGAAAAAACAAGTGAATAAGCCCTGGAGGCTTTTTGTGCACTAACTGTATTGTTTAGTTATGAATGCTATTTTATTTTTAGTTGGAAGGAAGGAAGGAAGGAAGGAAGGAAGGAAGGAAGGAAGGAAGGAAGGAAGGAAAAAACACATATGATGCTTGATTACTGTGAGTAATAGAGTCTGAGCCACGTGCTTCTTATGCAAAGGGCAAAAGTCTGTAGAAAGTAATCAGGAAGGTCCATATGAAGAAGAGCTTTATGGCTTCTTATCTGTGAGGAGATTTGATGGGATTGTTCCCTGGGAATATTGCTGCCAGAATTGTCAGCAGACTTCAGGTGGAGCCAGCTCTTCAAAGCTCTGGAAGGGTTCAAAGTACACAGAAAAGTGCTGCTTTGCAGATTTGTCTCATCCTTTCTGTCAACTACCAAAATTTCGCAAAGCCACGTTTGCATTTTTGGAGGGGCCCAAATGGTGGTCCATGATTGTTTAGTTAACTCTGGAAGAGGCTGTGCAACTGGCTCAGTGCTTTGCTGGAGAGAAAATGCCAACCCCCCCATGAGGAAGTAGCAAAGCAGTAAAGAAACTGCTTAGTGCAGAAGTAGCAAAGAAAACAAGTGCTATAAAAATGCTTCTTCCCTGGCAGCAATCCAAAGGGACTGACAGACAATTCTGGGATCAAACATGGCTGTGAGATGATTTCGAGAAATGTGATGATGCCCAGCCCGGTTCCTACTCAAAATGCTAAAGGCACATCTGGGCAACTTGCAGTCTTGCACTACCTACAAAGGTAACAAAACTATAGTGAACTGAATGTAAAAGACTCTGGCCTTCAAGTTGGGCTTCATAAGGACAGAGTGTTAAGCAGCAATATCTCACTCTATGTACCCTGAAATTCTGCTGACCTGGAATCCTGATATAAAAGTTATATCATTCTAAAGTATTTCTAGCTTTCCTTGCTTTCCCATGATAAAACCAGAGTGTTGGAATTATTTGCTTTCTTGGTTTGCCTTCTCTGTGCTATCTGCAAGCTTTTGGCTGCCTTTTCAGAAAAGTGTTTAAAATTCATATGGCAGCTTCCTATTATTTTAACATTAGTAGTTCCTTGCTTCAGAAATTTCTGGGGCGTATCAAGGTGGAAATAGAACTAACACAAGGATGTTCCAAATTAAATGAATTCAGAGCCATTAGTCTGTGACCTGCAAAGAGGAAGGATGCTTTCCCAGTCTTGGCTGAGCTAATATTCCTGCTTTTGCTGAATCACACCAAACCAGCCTTCAGCAGCTACTGAAAAGCAGCAATGCACCAATTCATCGTTTTGGCTGTGGTCCATCTACCAAGTCAGACTAGTGCTTTCAGTCTCCTTCACCCTGACATCTCTTTGGTCGGGTGGCAAAGCACCCGCTGCTGCCGGTGCGTGGCTCAGGCAGGTGGATTTACTTGGCCAGAGATGAAAAAAGAAGAAAAAAAAAAATTATCTCTGTAAAACTGCTACAGGCACCAAAATAAGAGGCTTCCTGCTGCAACTCATGTCAGTCTGTGATCCTCCCACTCTTTCCTCCGACAACCAAGACTGGCAACAGGCTTGATATGTCAGTTGGGTGCTAAAAGAGTAAAACAGATTACATAGAAATTACAACACAATACTTTTTTTCATTCTTTCACCAAATGTATATTCAGTTGCATTCTCAGTTCCCCGTTCAAGGTAGCCCTGAATTTAACTACTGAATATCCTGCAGTGTAATTAATTTTTGTCAAGGAATATAGCTAAATCTTTTCACACACATTAAGTATGTTCTTGTTAAAATAACAAGGACATAAAGATATTTATCTTTTTGAGTTATTAAAATGCACTATCCCGAGAATGGCTGAGGATGTGTGTGCTGCCTGAATTTGTGAGGGATGAAGCATCTCAAATTCCTCTGGTCTATACAAAAATAAACGGGCTCTGGACTGTACAGGATGAGACCACGTGTTCCAACATGCCCACAGAAGTGGGAGCATTCTACAGATTTAAACTAAATACTTAGAAGTAAAAAAAAAAAAAAACCCAAACCAAAACACAGAACTAAGGAAAACAAGGCAAAGAACTACTTAACAAACGATTTCTATTCTGCATTCAGAGCCCTAAAAGCATTTCCAGTAAGGTGGTTTTGATCCTTAGCATAGGTTGGGTTAGGGAACCTTGATGTTCAGAAATGTTAGGCTTTGAAATTTGAGTATCTCAGTTTGGTCCCCTAACCAACAGAAGGCATCCCCAGCTCCTCCTGTGGGCTTTGAAAAACACCCTCCCAAGGCTTTGTGAGAGATGCAACAAGTGAGGGTGTTGAGAAAGTCACTTGTTTGTAAACAAAGCATTTTACAATTCCTTGCGAGACGTTTAAAGTGAGGCTGTGTTGCATAAAGCTCCTTGGGGATCTATTGCAGCAGCAGCAGCAAGCAGCAGCCCACAAAACAAAGTCACTTCTTTTGCTGCACTTTATTCTGTTGTCATGTTAAAAGCAATGAATTTATTTCCCCCTCTCAGCCCTCCCTCAACTACTGCAGCCCTGCAGTAAATCAAAAAAGTAAACTCTCATTCTCATTGTGCAGGGCTTACTTCCAGGCCTCTACAGTTTCCACAGTAACTAATTAGAAATTTGCATCTCTAAGAGAGAATTATTTAATACTGATGTAAGCCCTTTTATTCTTTGGAGCTTGGCCTTTTGCTACTCAACTTCTGGTAGATGTTGGGCCTTAAGGTCATACTGTACAAACTCTGAATGTAGGTGGCCCTAGTCTTGCTTTTTTTATTTCGGATGATTCATATCCTGTGAAGAAAATGTCTTGCCAGGTTTTTGTTGAATGGCGTAGATTTGAAAGGCAGCACCCAATTCATTTAGTAGCCATTTGTTTTAAACTGTAACATCTTCCCCATTCCTCATTAGCTAACTCTTGTGTAATTGAGTCATGCATTTTTAGCCTTGTTAAACCAGTGGAGTTAGGTCACGCTGATGCACCTTTCCCATTATTCCCATTTGCTGCCCCTGGCTTTCATTCTGCAGGGCAGGATACTCCCAACTGCACAGACATGTGTTTTATAGCTCAGCCACAGCTACTGTAAATCCAAGATACTGTCCCACAGTCTCAGGGAAGATATAAATACTGAGAGAAGAGGAAGTGGAGGATGCAAAGCAAACAAAAGCCATCCTTCACGTTCATGCTAGAAAATGGCTCGGACTGGTTTTTGTCCTGGACCAGTAAGTGCCCCTCGCACAGCTGTGCTACCTCAGGCTTCAGCTGGCTCCGACAGCCTTTGCATGGGGCTCACAGCCACTTTGCCAGCTCGGGCTCAGCATTTTTCAGCTGCTGCACTTTTCTACAAATAGTCTGTGAAGAAAGAAGCACAGGCATCACTACCCATTTCCACCATCTCATGGGTCTTGCCCATCCCTTTCTGTCCAAGCTTTATAGTGTCGTACCTCAAAAGACTTCAGTAGGGCTTGTTTTGTAACCATATCATCTTGTAATTTTATAGTATTACAATCTACTATTATATATATTATGTTTAAAACATTACAGCCTAGCTGTGTATATATATGTATACACACGTATATACCTATACATACATGCACATACATATATATATAATTATATAAGCTTATAATGGAAGAGGAACAAGTATTCTGGTTTCTTCCCCCTTGCAATTATTTTCAAAGACACCACAATCGAAGAGAAATTACTACATCAACCAATAACCTTCTGATTCTGGAGTTGCAAATAGACCATTATTGTAACTAACTGCAACTAAAATTAATTGGGATTGAAATAAATGGAATTTCAAGAGCACCTCCATTCATAATGCTGTCCCTAACGGAGGAGGTATTTGAGAGACATAAGGGTTCTGCAGTTGTGCAAATGAATCACAGACCCCGTTTTCTTCTTCTTTCTTCAAAGGAATGCTGAATTTTTAAACAAACCTCATACATCACAGGCACATTATGATCTGAGTACTGTGAAAAGCAGCCCAAACCCCCTAGTTATGGGGCCATCCTGGATGAGACCCCAGATCCATCTAGGTTAGTATAGAGCTCCACGTAGCAAAGAGCAGAAGTGTAATTCTCTTTTAGTGCACAGTTTTGTTCTGCTGCAGGAGATTCTTAAGCAAGAAAAGTGACTTTCTTGTGTTTCCTGGTATAATAGTATAAAAGCCTTTGATGGTTTCTTCTTCCATTGGTTTACCCAGCTGTGCTTTCTGAACTTGAGTAAAATTCTGGCACCAAAACCATCCTGTAGCAAGGAATTCCATGGCCTAAATACATATTAAAGAAGATGTTTTGAAGATGTTTTCCTACAGCAAGTATTAGAAGTCGATATTTACCTGGTATGTATTCCAATCCATTTCTCCTTACGTTGGAAAAAATGCTTTTATCTTGAAAATATTCTTCACTATGACTGTGATTCAGCCCCATTGTTTTACTGACTTTTGTCAAAGTCTGGATCTGTATTGGATATTAATAGCTTAAGATCAGGATTTGTAGCCCTAGTAGTCACTATCTCATGACTCTTGCTGTGACTGAAGGATGCAATGCAGTTGCCTACACATAAGCATCTAATCCATTTAAGAGGCTTTAGGGCATCCTGTCTGATTGCCAACTGCTTCTCCAGAAGGGCCAATATATCCTTTAGGCTTGTGTCAATCTGCCACCCCCTTGTCAGTCCACTGTCTGTTGGTATTTTAAGAGATTACCAAGATATGATATTTCTCAGTGGCATCTGAAAAGTCTTTGCCTGTTGCCTGGTCTAGAATTCTGCTCCCTCTTTTACTTTTTACTGTTGTCGGGGAAAAATCACACACACAAGTATCAAAGGAAGTGAAGGATGGAACTGGCAGAAATCTGCCAGCCACCTAATAACTCTCTCTTCAGAGTCATATTGTAACAAAAGGAAACAAAACAAGGTGTAGAGAGTTTATCAAGGTTCCTGTGCTTCATACCATCATGTTAGAAAGCAGCATTTGAAAAAGATGTCCTGAAAAAGTGTTTTTATTGCAGTCTAAATGCAATAAACTCAGTACAAAACTCAGCAAAACTTCTAACTCAGTACAAACTCAGCACTATCCAGGCACAAGAAATGGACATTTTAAACTATCTGTGGGATACTTTATCCTCTCCTTTTGGATTACTGGCTGGTTTCCTATTAAAAACCACAGGTAAAGTTAATAACAGTGCTTAAGTTC
Organism: Scolopax mira; assembly: GCA_004320125.1. Lineage (NCBI taxonomy): Eukaryota > Metazoa > Chordata > Aves > Charadriiformes > Scolopacidae > Scolopax > Scolopax mira. The sequence goes on from BJBW01017385.1 coordinate 15,936, forward strand.
ATCTTAAGAACCTGCTGTCACTTATCATGCAGTTGTGTAAACAACCAGAATACATCGTTGTTTTCTAGGTTTCATGCCCAAAAAACCTGACTTGATATTTCTAAAAGGGGAAAAGTAAGAGTGTTATATACATAAATACCTACAAAAGAAGACATGTACATGCACATACAAACCCACCCATGTCCACAAATTTCCTATTGACATGGCTTGATAACTGTTCAGTAAATCATTCTGACTTTTTCAAAATCAAGCAACAGAGCACCTTTAGGATGAAGCAAGGAAAGCAATGGAAATGGCTTTAAGGAAAAGTTATGGTTCTGGATGGATAAATATGGGACCAATTATCTCTACCTGCGTGAATGCTGAGTTACTCTGATTCTGCCCTGGTCATTTCTCTTCTTTTCTTTCCTAAGAATATTTACTGAAATGGGTGTTTCTCCATGTGTATGTGAATAAGTGACTGCTTGCATGGGCAAATGATCATGATTAAGAGCCAAACCCCCTTTCTGTATTTTGAGGCACTTTCTGAAAATCCTCCTTTCCTTCTGAAAAGCCATGCTCATAGTCTATGCACAGGTAAATCATGCCTATAAAACCAGCAAAACCCACCAGATGAAATCACTCCCCGTGAGCCAGTAAAAATGAGAACAGGGAGAACCAGGGAATTTCAAGTGTGACTGCACACAAATCTCAGCCACTCACTCATGACACAGCCGAAGTGGAAGAGATCCCCTGACCTGAACCAACAGGCTGTCTGTCTGTCTGTCAATCACCAGACTGCAACTCCTTAGTCACAGAGAGGCAGTAAAATGGGAATTTCCCATTAAGAACAACCCATCTTCACACCATTTCTCACCCCTCTCCCTGGAGACACCTGCATTCAAGCTACCTCATTAACACCTCCTTGTTGAGAGCAATTAGGTGGCCAGGTAGATGAGCGGATCATGGATGAGGAACAGGAAAGGCCAGCCAGTTTCATGTGGCTGGGATTACTGGGCAAGGCCCTTAGAATGAAGCTCCACAGCTTTTCAGGGAAGGGAGAAGGAAATGCATAACTAAGGGCATCTAATTAGATTAGTAGGTTTTTGTGCTATGGATGTCCCATAATTCAGTCAATTAAACTATGCTTTAATAGCGAGGTCTTTCATGACACGTATCCCAAGGCACTGCACAAAATAATAAAATTAACAGCTCATGTAATTATTATTGGGAGAGAGAGTTATCATGTGGAGAGAGAGTTAGTACTTTCTAGGTAAGATTTCATGCTTTCCACCATGAGCCTGGTGCTGGCTTTGCTGTCACCAGTCCTGTCAGAAAGAATTCTCCTGTCTCCAGGTCTGCATCTGTAAAATGTACCCAGAAAACAGCTTTATAATCCAGATTTCAGATGTCTCCAAATGGCCTTCCTTAAAATTCAAATTGTTTTCATTGAGAACACTGCCTCAAGACCAGGCAAACTAACACTGATTATACCACCAGCAAGATTATGTTTTAAAATAATGATCTCTGTCCATAACTGTGAATGCACACACCCACTTGCTATAAAAGCAATTCATTTTTTTGTTGTTGTAGAACTCAGAAACCCTAAAAATGTTGTACAGATGCTTGGGGAAGAATTATCTATGTGCTTGAAAATACTGCAAGGCACCCTCACAGTCAGAAGGCAGTTGTCCATCACTGCAGAAGTTGGCCAGCTTGATGCAGCTCATCCTGGCTCTTATAGACAGAACAGCATCAATCTCCACCATCAGGATGGCAGTTTCTTGTCTCATCCTAAAAGTGGCACATCCAATATAGACACTGCAAGGAAATTGTACTGGAATCATAGAATCATAGAATTGCCAAGGTTGGAAGGGACTTTTTAGCTTGTCAAGTCCAACCATCAACCCAACACTGACAAAAGCCATCACTAAACCATATCTCTAAACACTATGTCTGCCCGTCTTTTAAATACCTCCAGGGATGGTGACTCAGCCCCTTCCCCGGGCAGCCTGTTCCAATGCTTAATAACCCTTTCAGCCTTAAAAGTGGAACATCCAATACAGAGCCTCAAAGGAAATTGTACTGGACTTGTGTCCTATGTAATGTTATTAATACTACATTTATACCAATATCATAGAATGATATGGGGTTGGAAGGGACCTCTGGAGATCATCTACTCCAACCCCCCCGTCGGAGCAGGTCTACCAATACTATCGATAGTACATTCATTTAATAACATGAGGCACTTGACAATTATTCTTCCATTTTTGTTTACATCTGAGCATAAAAGGTCCTGAAACTCATACCTGCTGTACATGTATGCCATGCGTTCCAAAGAACCTATTCTCATTATAGAAACGCCTCTGGGCACAGGTGTGGTATGGAAAACTAGACAGAGGAAACAATGTTAAATTTCTGTCAAGTTAAAGAAGACTAGCAGTTAATACCACGGCAAATATGGATTTTGTGCTGCTTTGGTGGCTTTTATTTTTTCCTCCCAGAACTGAGTTTAACTTTAAGTTAATTCCTGAGTGTGCTGACACCTGGAACCTCACATTTGAAACACAAAGAGGCACAGCCGTGAACGTTTCAGCATCTTGTTTCCTGATTTGGGACCTGAAGGGGCTGGTAAAGAAGATGTGTGGAATGTGTGGGAGATGTCCCTGCCTGTGGCAGGGGGGTTGGAACTTGATGATCTTTAAGGTCTCTTCCAACTCAAACGATTCTAATCGGAGCTGTATGCCACGAATTAGCACGCTGCCAGGGTGACCCAGCGGCCGGTGCTCTGTTCCAGGACGTTTTCATACCAGGATAGTATGGGGTGGACTCTTTAGTGGTTTTAATCTGGGAAAACTCTGGTGGAGACCAACAGAGCCAAAGGCCGATGGGAGTTCAGGCCAAGGATGCCACTCAGCACATCTCTAAATATTTCACGAGGTACCAGCTGACATAAAGAGGCTTTTATGTAAATTTTTGTTATTACGTTACAGTGCTGCGTTTCAGACAGTTCAAGTTGTCGCTCTCATTTCAATCCCCGCTATGGTTTGCACACATTGTTAGCAGTAGCAGACTGGCTGAAAAAAAAACAAACAAACAAAAAAAAAAACCAACCAAAAACGGAAATTTAAAACCCAAACCGACCTTCTTATGAACTTCTTATGAAGTTCATACTTCTTATGAGCAACCAATATTTAAACTGATTTTCTTTGAAGCCAGGATGACGTGCTCCTCTGCCACAGTCTACTCTGCCAGGCGTTCCTCCCCAGCCCTGAGTTTTCAGCTGAGTCACGAGCCCTTTAACTCCCATTTAGGGACGTGACCAGCTGCTCCACCTTCACTGTCCCCAAAATGTGTCCTGCTGGAGGGCTGGGGAGCGATTCTCTCCAGCTCAGAGCCTGGTGCTCCTGCATCTGGCCCAATGACTCCTGCAACTTGAATTATTTCCTATCAAAAAGATCTGTGTCCTTCCTACGCCACAGCTGTGACAACCCTTCCCGAGTCTGCTGCACGGCACCCAGCCCTCTTTAAAGTCCGCAGCAATACCTTCATAAACTTGAGGATTAAAAAAATAATGATAAGAAAGCAAACAAACATCATAGTCAGGGGAGAAAAAAAACCAAACCCGACCGCTTCCTACTCGCCGCTATGTTCCAAAGAAATTATGCTGTTCCTCCTTATAAATAATAGGGGTGTGCAACGTGTCATTCCTATTCAGTGTTTGTGGGTTTTTTGGTGCTTATTGATGCTGCATCTGTTTTGTCAGTGCGTCAGCTAATGGAGAAAGTTAATTGTGTTGGTTGTAAGGCCACCTGTCACACACATGCCTCATTTCCATACTAATAGCCCAACAGTGGCAGGCAGTGTACTCCTCTGCAGTAACACACACAGCCTCTTTGGCAACCTGGGCCAAATGTGCCTATGCAGCAACTGCAGCCCTCTTCTCTGAATGCCTCCAGTGTTGTGGCAACCCAACCCTGGGTTAAACACCCCCACACACACCCCCAAGGACCTCCCCGTCCTGGGGGGGGGTGTGTGGGTTGTTAAACCCTGGCAGACATGCTGAGCATCACGCTTTCTCTCTGCTTCTCCCGGCAGGTTGTTGCCCTACGCCCTCCCCAACCGGCCCAAAATTTTCCTCCCTTTGGGCCATCAGATTGAGTGCCCGTCGCCAGCAAAACCTGGCGAGGGCTGTCAGCGGCGATGTTGCCATCGGCGGCGAGGGCCGGATGAAAAGTCCATCTCTTTTGTCCCTGCTGTTAACATTTTGAACAAGGGAGGCGATGCGGATCGGAGCTGGAGAGAGGAACCGTGCCCGCAGCTGAGGCAGACACAGCCCTGCTGGTTTGCAGCGGGTCTCAGAGAGACTTAGAAAAAAAATCCACTTTGGTGATAGAGCCAATGCCAGAAAAGCTAGAATTAATGAATATTTTATTTTGACATGTGGGAAACTGTTCTGCTCAGCTGAAATGCTCAGAGGTTTTCCTTCCTTCTTGCTTTTCCCCACCCTGTTAAAATAAAAGATTATGTGAGGAACGAGTTTTATTTTGAGCTTCTAAGCCTGCTTTTGATCAGAGTCCATGACTCTCCTTCATGTTTTGCTCTGCAAAAATCCCTTATAAACCTTTGATGGACTTTAGGCTGAGGGCTTGCTTCATGAAGTAATACCTGGCATCCTGATGGCTTATGGGGAAACTGGCCTTCATGCTTTTTATTGGCTTGCAAAGGAATGTCCCACAGGCTAAAAGACAAGCAATGAATGAGCTGCTACTGCTTTGCCCCTTCTATCTGCAAGCGTGTTAGATAAAGAATATATTCCAGATATAAAATGTCACCTGGTGGTATAAGCCAGTGATGCAGAGAATACCATGCATGCACCATGGTCAGGAAAGGAAACATCTGTATTTTGTAGGCATGGAGGAACCAGACAGAATGTCCACTGCTTCCTAGATGCAAAATGAATAACAGCCCAGGGAAGGGGCAGAGATACAGAAACACCAGTTGTCAGGTACTCACCAGGTTGGAAGAAACTGGGTTTCATCTGAAAAACTACATGGTCGTAGGATTTCCTGTTTCTGCACTGAGCCTATCTAGAGGTACCTGCAGAGCATCTGCTCACCCTTGGGACTGGGGTGTGTGTGGTCATCTCCAGTCAACCTCTGCACAGAGGGCTCTGCAGGAAGATTTGGGCAAGCACTCAACAAACCTGGAAGGACTCTTGGCATTAGGGATGGAGGGGTACCAAGAAGCTCATCCCAGGTCCTGGGAAACTCACCCCATATCATCAATGTTGTCCCCCTCAAATAATGAAGGGATGAAAAGTGGTCCATTGCACATCTCGCATGTGTTGGCATCTGACATGACAGTGTTGACATATTATGAGCACACAAACATGTGATTTGTTTAAATCATGGGTTATTCTTCTCATTTTCTTTTGGGTTTTGAGCCCAGTGCTTCATGTTTTTATGATTTTCCACAGCAACTGAGCAGGCCAGAAACCTCCTCTTTGTGGAAGCAGAAAGTTTTCAGATGGAGCATAGCAAAACAGCAGCTAGAAGGAGAGCTGGCTACACTACCTTACTTACAAAGAAAGGACCCCTTCTATGAAATAAAAAAATGTCACCACTTTTAGAAATTCTGTAGAAGAACCAAACTGTTGTACAAAAAAAAAATAATAATATACATATATTTATAATATTTGCACATTTCTCTTGCTGGCTTCTCTTACAGACCATGTAGTCAGATCTCCCTGATGGCTAAAGAATCCTGCATCCTTTGAGAGAGGACAGGCTGGTCAGTTTGAGAGAGGATGCATGGGGCCATAAAATGGGTGGTCTTGCAGGCTGATGTGTCCCATTCTCTCTATGGCTGGTTTTGTGGAGAGCAGTACTTCCAAGTATTTTGGTGCTGAGGTTTGTTTATTTGTTTTTATATGGATTGGCTGAGTTAAAAATCAAACATTTACAAATGCTAGAGCTTTATAACCTGTTCATCTACGGGACAAAAGCTGCCTCTTCAGACTGTGTACAAACTACTAGCTTGCATTTGGCTGAAGCAAGAGGTTTATTCTATAAAAAAGATACTGCCAGAGTGCTATTGTGAAAAATGTGGACACAGAATCCTGTTGCTGAGGAGATGAGCTTCCCTTGCTCCCCTACGTCCTCCTGCTGCAGCAGAGCAGAGCTGTTCTACCTCCTGAGTAGGTCTAGAGGAATTTATCTCCTAAGCCTGCTAACTTCTGCCTACGTGGCTTTTATTCTCTTCCCCATGGAAAGGCCATACAATTAGCTGCAAAAAGTCAGAACTATGTCACAGGCATCCACCACCTTCTAGCTACACATGAAGATGAAGAACTGATGTACGCTCTAATGCCTCCGCCTATGCTCCAGTTTCCCTGGGAAGAAAGCTGGGTGGCACAAATCAAGAGACACACAGCAATTTCCAACGGGTTCCCAGCCTCAGACCCCATCTGCTCTACAACCTGGACTTAGCCTCAAAGGTTATCAGAGCTTCAAAGCCAGAGAAGAATTCTTTAACGTGAATACAACTTTGGTTTCCCGTTACCTATGGCAGGCTGAAATTTTCTGCTAAATTTTTTCCAGCATAGTACAGTCTTAGACATGGACATCCCCAGCTCCTGACATGAAATTACAGACTGACATGAAATCAGCAGTGGGAGACTGGTACTGTAACTCCTCACTTTAAACCTTGTGGTGGTTGATATCACAGTGTTGATATCACACTGACCAAACTATGGGATAGAGTTTGCCACTCACATTCTGCTGCCGTTTACATCAAAAGCTCTCCAGGATGAAGTCTGGTCATTTTTAGATGCGTGCATAGACCTGAGAAATAGCTTTATTTTATACACGTGTGTTTATATATGTGTATGTATAGATATACATATATATATCAGATATTTATACGTCTTTATAAACAGTTAATAAATATACCGTCTATTTATAAATACAGAAAACAAATACAATTTCTAGAAATTGAGAAAGAGAGGGTTTTTTTTACAAAAAGGAGTGATCCAAACAAAACCAAGACCCTTTTTTTTTCTCTCTTTCAACTCTTCTCTTTTCACGCTCTTCTGTTTTCCTGAGAGTAAAGCCAAAGTTGACAGCTTGAGTTTGGGCTTAGTAAAAGTTCTCCCTAAATTCTCCCCCCCCACACACTAAATAATAAAATGGTGTTATTTTTGGCACAGAAATATTTCCATGTTTCTGGGCCAAGACAATAGGTGATACTGTGCTTACGTACCCTTCCACCATACTGCACGCTGTGTTTTCTCCACAGACCTCCTGAGATTGCGTGATTGCATATATAACCTGGCTCCATGCAGTGTCAGTATTGTTCTAGCCCTTTTTTTTCCCCACCACATGAATTTTTATGCTCGGCATATCTTGGCATTGTGAACTCAAGGCTTTCTAAAGAAGGGCTCAATTTACCCCTGATTTACCCCTATAAATCAGCTAATAAACCATTGTCAGCACCGGTGTTGTTACACTTCATGGTGACAATGGGGTACAGAGGCGCTCCAGCCTCGGGGATTAAAATGAGCAGGACCCTCCATACTTTGAGGATTCATGGGGATAACCTAAAGGAGAAAGGAGAAAAAACCTCCATGAGAACTTTTACATGCACGATTTCCACTTCAATGTCTGCTACCAGCAGCCAGTGAGGCAAGCCACAGGATGTAGCTTGTTTGTAATATGGGCACTCTATGTCCACTTAATATCTTTCTTTAAAGTGTCTTCCTTTCTCTGTGCATTCACTCCTGCACGTCACTCTTTGTACAAATCAGTGTACTTGGTCAGAAGCCATTTTAAAGCACCGTCTTGGCTGAGGTGAAAAGGTGAAAAAAAAATCCCACTTATATTTTCTTGCATGAAATATCTGCAACAAAGGTTAGATTGAAGGTGGTCTAATGATGTTGCTATTTTATCTCTGTAGGACCGGAGTCCCAAACTTGTCCCTTGTCACTAAACCACCTCCCTCACGTCTACCCTTCGCTGGGTGACATTTGCATAGAAAAAGAAGCCACCTCTGCTAGGAAACAGCAAGGGGGAGCCCAGGCCTTCAGGAGGATCAGGATACAATTAGGATTTTCTCCTTCTCTTGACACTTTTTTGCTTGTGGGGTGTCCCAGTCAGACATGATCCCTCAACCAGGGCTCATAGTCATGATACCATGGGGTCCATAATGGTGAAGAAGGGGACAGTATTTTTTCAGGGGTGCCCAGTGACAGGCCAAGAGGAAATGGGCACAAACTTGAACATAAAAAGTTCTATATAAACACAAGGAGGAACTTCTTCCCTTTGAGCGTGGTAGAACCCTGGAACAGGCTGCCCAGAGAGGTGGTGGAGTCTCCTTCTCTGGAGACATTCAAAACCCACCTGCACAAGTTCCTGTGCAACCTGCTCTGGGTGGACCCGCTTTGGCAGGGGGGTTGGGGTAGATGATCTTCAGAGGTCCCTTCCAACCCCATATCATTCTGTGATTTTATAATTCTGTGATGAAGGGCTCCTTTCAGCTGTTTTCAATGACAAAATCCAAACTATTCACCCAGTGTTCGAGGCCTTACCTATGTCTTTTCTCTCTTCACCTTTTCCCAAGGAAACAATTTCCCAACGCCACAGAAATCAAGCGAAACCAACTAAAAGCCTGCCATAAACATTTGAAGTGGTTAACTTTTCTCCTGGGGAATCCTTATGTAGAAATGTTCTAGTTACTTTACAGAAACCTAGTAATAGGCAATCATCTCATTGCCCGGTCAGCCATATTGGGAAGGACCTGCTAGGTGGTCCACGGGGCTGCGTCATTAGCAGTCAAACAAGAGGAACCAGCCTGATGCTTGCTCTTTTGGAAGCGGAGGGGTGAAGGCTCAGTCGGGAAAGATGTCTCAGCCAGAGGAAGTGTCAGCCTCTTTTAACGCTACGTAACGCAGCTCGGGCGCCTGCCAAATCCTAACACGCTGGAACAGACGGAGACTGCAGCGAGGGCCATGCAAACTGCCTAAGGATGCAGCACCCAGATGAGAAACTTTCCTACGCTGTCAGGAAATCCTTCCTTTACCAGGGCTGGGAGAATGTTTTGCTCCTCTTTTTTCCCTTTTTTTTAATTTTTTTTTTTTTTTTTTCTTTTCTTCTTCAGTTTTCAAGCCCTTGGCTCTTGGCAGTCAGCCTAGCCCCCTGAAGCATCGCAGGCTCCTGATGTTACAATACCGTGTCTGTTCAGTGAGCAGCAGAAGGGAGATAAGTGTGCTCCTGTTTACATAAACGTAGCATTGATTGTGTTAAAATTGAAAAAGGGTTGGTGATAACACACTACGAAGAATTTCTGAAGTTATTAATAATCAGTGCCCACGGCAACATGGTTGGGATATTCAACCTCATACTTCAGACCTTGAGGCAACTCCTGATTTCTCAGTGTCAGGGTTGACTCTACAGTGAAAGCAGAGCATCCTCTGACCCTTATGCCTGCTCACCACAGGGGCTCTCTCCTGAAGCAGCCAGGACCAGTCACTGCCATGGAAAGCAGAGGAGATGAGATAGACCTTGGGTCTATCTCATGTAGGACATTTAGTAGGACAACACAGCAATTATCTGTGTCCTAACAAAGATGCTCTAATGCCCACAGCACACTTGATGTCATTTGGTGTTCATGTCTGCTTTTCAGGTATTGATATAGTCTAAGAAAATATACTATGAAAATATTATAGTACACCTTACTAAAGCAGAAATACAAAAAATCAGCCTTTGGCCTTTGTTGCTAGAGATGTTTATAGATTTCTGTGCTACAGCCTAGTGCCCAAACCACCACACCAATACAGGTACCACACTTTGGAGCAGTTTGCATAGTACTTTGCACCATGCCCAGACACTTCAATTACTGAGAAGAGTTGGGATTTCATAATAAATGCCATTTGTCACAAGGCTGTAATTTCATCCCTGTAGGTTGACCGTGTCCTGTTTCAGAGTGGTGATTTCTTCCTGATGTGTATAGAGCTGTGGTACAGCCGTGATGATATTATTCAATGCCATCACTACCTGCCTGACAGAGACTTCCTCCTGAGACAAAGCTTTCATAACAGTTAGGGATCAAAGCCTGATTCTTAGCAAACACTACGCTATCATGGCGTGTAAAGCAAGAGCTAAGCTAGCTCTCCTTTCTTATGTAGTGCAAGGGTTAGATGGCCCCTTGTGTAAGACAAGCCAACGTTGCACTGGCTTTGGACAACACTTGCAAGAAATGTCCTCCTTTCAAGGCCAGATTGGATAGGGCTTTGAGCAACCTGGTCTAGTGGGAAGTGTCCATGCCCATGGCAGGGGGTTGGAACTGGGTGATCTTTAAGGTCCCTTCCAACCCAAACCATTCTATGATTCTATGATTCCCTGAAAACCTCAGCCTTTATAAAAGTGAATTTGGGTTCATAAAGTGAATTAAACGTTCTGAAATGCCATGGAAGCATTCTAAGTATGAGCTGCCTTCCTTTCAAAACAGATAGAAGTTTGCTTTGTGTTTCAAAGCGTTTAAGCTCTAACCTTGATGCTGAGGGGAGCACCTGGTGCTGGGCAGAGTCAAGCTCAATGTCCTGCTCACCTCTGGATGTTGCTGGAACTGGGACCTCTCTCAAAGTGGAGACAGACCATCATCTCTCATCTTTGTCCATCTTCCTCTCCGCTGACTCATCCTCTGAAGTCACGGTGGAGATCCACCTGTCCTTCAAATACCCCCTACTCACTCAAAACACCAAGGCTTAAATTCTCATCTACTTCATGACCATGCATTTGAAACAGCTTTGCTCTGAACCACCAGACATGACCCCAGCACACAAACCTTTACCCCCACACATGGTCACTGCTGACCAGACCAGCTAGGTCAGACATGCGGGGCTGAACCCACTGCTTTGTCTTCCCTTGGCAACACGACCTTCTCCCCTTTTGCTTTCCCTCTTCCCACAGCAGTTTTCCCAGCCCTGGAACTTCATCCAGTTCCCCAGGCGTGAAAGAAGAAAGGGGTTGATCTGCTCCTCATCCTGCAGGCCCCAATATGTGGGTATTTTGGGGCACCCCTGAAGGCAAAATGACATCTGCATGCTCAACACTATAGAACGAGAGCACAATGCTTTAAAGCCTCTCAGAAAATCTACAGGACAGTTAATATGATTTAAGCCTATATTTAAATTTTATGAGACTCATTTTCAAGGCTAATAACCCAGTTTACTGTGCACAATATCAAATGCAAATTTTATTACTGACTTGGTAAAAACCAAGACGATATTCATTAGCATATCTCAGCGCATCACCCTTTTTAGCCAAAAGGTGCACCAGGAGTAACAGTGGGAGTTTTTATATGTGCTGTAAATTACAGTTACTATCTCATTAGATAAACACATTTAAAATCAGGTTATCATTCACTTATATATCAGAAAGTTGTTTGTTCAATTGCAGCTAGTCTCGTATTACAACATATGGTGCATGAAATTCTTAGACTAATAAAATTTCAAGGTACAGGGAGCTGGTGTCTTGGAAAAAACTGTTTCTGCTCAACGAATGGCTCGATATAATCTGTAATTGCTTGGAAACAATTATGCAGCAGGCTGTTTTGTACTTAATAGTATTTACATCCTTGGGTTTATTAGCAACAAAATCTAAGTGGAACTTGTGAAAGAGAAATTAATTTTTCCACTAAAAGATGTAAACTTTTAAGTTAAAGATCCAGCAGATTGTGGAAATCTAAAATGTATGTAATAGTCTCTAATTTAACTTACTTCTCATTCAAATGTTTCATTATTCTTTTAGATACTCATGGCAGATTATCTCGTATCCACCCAAGTACTTAGCCGAGTTCCTCTGGACTTTCACTGCTCTGGGCAAGTTTAATTTTTTGTTCAGTTCTCTACTCTGGCTTTGCCATCTTCTGGAAATACTGCACAACTGATGCCCACATAGATTATTTGAAGTCAAATTGAAAATTCGTGCCCTCGTTTAGGTTTGCCTACTAAGTTTCCTTGTAACTGCAATGCATGACCGAGTTAAGTCAACATCTTGTACTTTCTATGTCAGCAATTAAATTAGCAGTGAGGTACACAGTGACAGGAAGAGAGGCAGGCCGTGTACAGGGCAACTGTTCTATGGATACAGAACAACTTTGGATTAGACTTTCCATCAGCTTCAGGAAAACTCAACCAGTTTGCACCAGTGTTAGGTTATACCTCTTTTCACCCGCCCTACCGAGCACATCCACATAGGCTCCTTCTGCCTTCATGCTGCACAAATCATCGTACACAGACCTAATGTCAGGTGTATTATGGCAGCACTCAGCTAGGAGCTTCATTCCATAGCTCCTAGAGGATATGTGAGAGAGCTTGAGGACAGTTAACTATTTGGGGTTTCAAGTGTTTTTCTCGCCTTTTGTTTTTAACTATAATGATAAAATGTCGGTTTTCCTTGCTTTGTTTGCGATGTTTTGCCTACATTGTGAGCTGCCTCCACCTTTAAAGGAAGGGGGAGAGTATTTTATGCAGACATCCTTTCTCCTGCCAGCCAACTGTGAGCACCAGAAGCAGCAAAATTGGAGCCCAAGTTGTTGGGAAGGGCTTGGCATTAATATTGTTCTAATCTTTCTCAGTACTGATGACTTCAGGAGGACTCCAACCCCACAGCATTACCACCTTGTACTAACCACCATTTCCTTGTACTAACGTGTTTCTGGACCTGTTGGAATGAGTCCAACAGAGGCCCATGAAGGTGATCAGAGGGACAGAGCACCTCCCCTGTGAGGACAGGCTGAGAGAGTTGGGGTTGTTCAGCCTGAAGAAGAGAAGGCTCTGGGGAGACGTTAGAGCCCCTTTCAGTCCCCAAATGGGGTTACAGGAGAGATGGGGAGGGACTCTTGATCAGGGAGTGGAGCAATAGGATGAGGGATAATGGTTTTAAACTGAAAGAGGAGAGATTTAGATGAGTTATTGGGGAGAAATTCTTTGCTGTGAGGGTGGTGAGACACTGGA
>BJBW01017390.1:0-37405 GCA_004320125.1 Scolopax mira
CTCCAGCCAGTTTTTAACCCAGCAGAGGGTATTCCCATCCAAGCCCTGATGACCCTTGGCTGTAGAAGGAGCAAATAAGCAATAGGCTGCAGTCAGGCAGAAAAAATGCTGTCAAAATTACCTCTTCCTTGAGACATTTGAGGTCCCAGAGAAAGGATCTATTTCAAAATAATATACTTTTGTACATGCAATCCAGGTTGATTTATATGCACTGCTGTGTGATGCCACACAACGTGAAGTGGGCAACAAATCAGGCTTACAGGAGAAGCTGTCATTGCAACTGGTTTTGGTGGGAAATAATCTTCTGTTTGTGTAAGAAGTGCCTGTGATGATGAAAATCATATCTTGATTCATTATCTCCCACAGCATAATGCTGGAGTTGGACTCAGATTAGCAGCCTTTGTGGTTCAAGAGAGGATTAATGAGGGGCAAGTGGACTTTCACTATTTGGGCTATCAAATCAGCATTTCTGAATCCCATTTTCTTCTTATTGGAAAGGTGACGTGGTTCAGGTGAGAAGTGTTTTCTGACCTTCCTTTGTCCATTTTAGGCTTCTTGCTTACAGCAGAGCATGCCTGGAGTGCATGGGATTCAGGAATAATCTCATTCTGTCCCATTTTTTAATGCCTAAATTGTGCCTGCCTTCAGGTAAGGAAAACTTGGGAGATGATGAAAGAAATAGTTATCATTCCTTTCTTAGGAAAAATGGTAGCAGTAGCTGGTATTTCTGTGGGAGGAAGGAAGAATGTGCCTGCTCAGGAGAATATGGAGGTGTTGAAGCTCTGCTGTCCTCTGCTCCTTATGGTGGTGGACCGTTACTAATCAGTGTCTTTTGACATGCATCCACACTCCCCATGCTCATACAATTATGACATAATGCAGTTTATCAGCAAGGATTCTGCTGTGTGCCATTGATACTTATATTTATTGCATTTCAAGAGGTGTGGGAAGTATCAGGAAAGTGCTGATTTATTTTTTTTTTAATGTATTATATGAGTTATGGTTTAAGGATTGGTGTATATGACCTACACTCTATTTTTTTCTCTTCCATTAAATCTAAAATTAAATTTTCATTGAACCTTTCCTTTGACAAACTTCTGACAAAACCAATACCTAGGCAGACTTTTATTTTATTTGAGGCTTCTATGCAAAATATTAAATTGACAATACAGTAAATAAAGGAAACAAGTCCTGTTTCAAGGTAATTTTTTTCAGTGTATGGTAAAATCAACATCCTATAATTCTAACGAAGAGTTTCATGAACAGCTCATTCATTAGGTTAGTACCACTTATTGGTTCAGAGCAATCAATGATACATGTGGAGAAAATACTGGTTGTTTAGCTATGAATGACTTGAAATAGTTATTTTTTTCTGCTGTTATTGAATGTAGATTTTTTTCTGCACTTGTGTTATTTGATAAGAATGCAGTGAAACGTATGCCATGTTGGTCTTGAAAATTACGAAGTTGTTAGTTTCAGAAATAAACAGCATTCACGTATTTCACCTGTTTAAATGCAGCACTGGGATTCTGTTCAGCCAAGATTAGAACAGGAAATTTTCACTTATGTCTTCTGCAACAAAGAAGAAGAAAATGTTATTAACATTTGATGCCAAAAAGATATTTTTATGCTGCATCAATATCAAGAAAGTGATATACTAAAATTTCAGAAGGCTCACTTATCCCTAAAAACCAAGTATGGTTGGTGCTATCATATTCAGGAGCCATTAATTTAGACCATTCTTGATGTAGGAGCTTTCTTGTTTTTAGTGCTAGGTCTCCTTGATCTGTCTGTGAGCCAAGAATCCCTTCCAGCCCCCTCTTCACAAATGACTGACCCTATAAACCCCTCTTTGGATGAATAATTATTGGCAGCAGTATATGTGTATTATCATAACTCCCTGCAGTTTACTTCCATGTGTGGTTTGTGACTGGTAAGTTGTCATCAGGGAGCTGGAAAAATTCTGGGAAGAGTGAAAGCTCTGCATGCCTGACCTCTGACCAAAATCAGTCTCCACTTTAAAATTAGGAAGTTGTTAGTAAGATTTTGAACACATTTCTTCAACACACATTTAGCCAAATGCCTGGGTTTAACATGTGCTACTGCTACCACTGCTTAATGACTGGCAGTGTTGTTCAGCTGCCACTTGGGGCTAGATCAGAAGAAGGTGGATGGCATGTAGTCATGCAAATCTCAAATTGCTATCATGACAGCTTCTAGAGCTGCCTAATTCTAGAGACATCTCCAGCACTGTAGTATGTAGCTTTTCACTTTCCTAGGGAGGCCTGGATTTGGATTGAGCTGAACCAAACATATACCTAGCCTTTTTAGGATTCAGAAACTGCCTCTGCCTAAACCTCCTGATGTGTGGAGTCTTGTGGGCACCTGTTGGATCTGACAGAGTAGGTATAATACGCAGTTTGGCCTGCAAGTACAGTGTGATGACAGCGTGAGTTCCCTACAGTAACCTAGAGGTGAGTGTAGTTACTTATCAATAAGAGATCTCAGTTGTTTTTTCCTACTTGGCTTGAGATCTTTAAATGCATTTTCAGTCGATATGCTTTGACAACTAATTTAAAAGTACAAGCTCAGTTTGCCTTTCTTTTGGCGCAGAAGGATAAAATAGTGTTTCCTGAGAGACAGACAAGCAGAACATAGAGGGTCAGACACGACACAGGAATGTTTGGATATTTAGTACAAACAACTTTCCAAATTTTTCCTAGTGGAAAAGATGAATTTCTCCTATCTTTATAAAACAATTCAGAACCAGAACAATCGCACCTTTTCAGTCCTGTTGTTAGTGTTCCATTTGCCTCTGTGCAGAACAGCCATGAGCTTCTGGCTACATTTCTTTCCTCTATGTTGTGGTCTGAGAATGTGCCTAGTCTTGATAGGAATGTTCTGTCCTGTCCACCTGCCTGTTCTTACCTTCCTTAATCCCAAAGCAGTGGCACCACTCTTTCAAAGCAATGAATTTATCTTGATCTCCATCACATTCCTGGAAGAAGCAGGTTATGCAGTGTTCCATGGGAACAAGGGAGGCTCTCAAAGGCGCAAGCTCTGAGTGTGTTAATAATCTGAAAGAAAGAGTGGGTATGCAGAGCTGTATTTAATTAATAAATCAGGAGGATCATCAAGGACTATCTAAGTTGCTGGAAGATAACAACAATGGCTTTAACAGAGATGCCATGGTGGATTCTGTTGTGGTGCTTCTACAGTGAATCTTTCTCAGCTTTGTTACGATTGTACAGTACCTATATGATGTATAGTACCTGATAAACTAAAATGTTTTAACTGCTATTTGGTCGTTAACTCCCCCTCCACTCCCCACCCCCCCTGAAGCAAGTATTACTGTGACTTGTTCACAACTCATCAGTTGTGGAGTTTTGCTGTCAATCTTCAGTAGATCAAGCTTGCAAAGCTACTTAGCTATGTTCTAAGATAGTAGGTGTGATCGGCACGAGGTACTGAGGGCCTGCAGCCTTGAAACATGGATCCCGCCACCAAGAGTCATGACCAAAAGCCTGAACTCTGAATCACATTCTCAGAAGCAGGGGGCTTCCTCTGAACTGTGACACAGGCGCTGTCTTACAGTCTCTAGTCCTTAAACTGAGAGACTTCCAGAGTGTTAGTTGAAAAGTATGAGTATCTCACTAGTGAATTACTGCTGACAGGCCTCTGCCCTTTGTACTTGGCCTGTTGCTCTTAGCTTCACCAATAACAAGGTTTCATAAGCCTTGGTTCTTTCCAGGATCAGGTCATCAGTAGCTCTTATGACACTGTAGACCTTAACATGTCTATATATGACGGCTATCAAAGGCAAGAGGATCGCAGGTTCTGATCTAAGACATGGCTCCAGCAAAACAATGAGAGAAGTTCTGCCTTAGAGATTAATGCTTCCTTAGAAAGAGGGAAATACTGGTTTTTGTCAGCTGAGAGGCTGAGTCTGTATGTAAAGAATCCTTCGACTGGTTTAGAAAAGTAAAACGGCCTGAGCTTAAACAAGAAACTGAACCTAAAAAGATTTAATTTTATTTTTTACCTATCAACAGGGTGCTGATCAAGCTGGTGAAACTGCCAGTGCACAGGATACACATACATATGGTAGTTTTTCTCAAAGTCATGCAGAAGCAGCTCAGCTGCGTGGTCACCAGCCATAAGGTGCTTGTCATTCTGGTAGATTTTTTTGACCTGAACACAACAGAGAAATTGTTATTTCTTCTTCAGGGATGATGATCTGTCCTGAAGAGAACTACCCAGCAAGGAGGTGGTTTGGAGAAATGAAACTTGATAAAATACACATGGGGGGGGAAAGGATTTTAGTGTTTGTGACCGTACACAACATGAATGACTTGCCCCAAGCAGTCCAGATGCTATTTGTCACTGTCTATGTCAACTGTGGTAGTAACTAAAAAGGAAGTGAAATTCCCACGGTCAGAGTACTTTATCACATTTGTTGATCTGTCCTGAGGCAAGCAACTCAACTTTTGGTGTGAAATGAGCCATCTTAGAAATCATCTAATTCATACCATAGAATATGAGATGCTCTGTGCCATTGAGCTCAGTGTCTCTCGGTCTCTGTGTAAGTAGCCTTTGGTATTGCTCAAGTGTATTTTGTATAAACCTGCTGTGATCTACTGCATGTAGCTTCTACTCCAGAGTTACAGCAGCCTGGGACTTGGTTTAACTTAAACTGTTTTTTAACAGGTAGGGCTCTTTAGAGGGGGAGACCAACTGACCCAAACCCAGGTGATGCTATGCCCAGTCTGTCTGGGAGCTGGTCGGGAAGGGGACAGGAACCACCTCTCTGAATGAGCTGGGGACTACCTGTGCCTGGTCGGTGAGTGGTGGTACATTAGTTGTGTTTTGTATATTCCTTTATCAGTATTATTGTTTCCTTCTTTCCTTCACTGTTCTGTTAAAATGCCTTTATCTCGGCCCACGAGTTTTGCCTATTTCTTCCAATTCTCCTCTCATTCCAGCCAGGGGCGGTGGTGGATGCGCAAAAAGACCATGTGGTTCTTTTTTCCTGGCTGGGGCTAAACCACGGTGGGCAGTTATGGTATCTGTATCTTCAAAGCCAAACCACGGTGGGCAGTTACGGTATCTGTATCTTCAAAGCCATACTACCATCACCAATTCACCTGACATAAATACTTCTCAGAAAAAAACCTGAACCAAACCAAAACAAAAAAGGCTCAATGATAATAGACGCTTAGTTCATTTTAAGTCAACATAGTGTCATGCTGCAGGTCTGCTAGATGGTAGAAAGCAATCTTTTTACCCTTTGAATATCACAGTGGGTAGTGTATGGGCCTGGATTAAAAAGTGCAAATTAAACTCTTAAATGTTGAGTGCATTTTCAGGTATTTTTGTATTGGTGGTCAAGTATAAGGCGTGTCTCAAGAACAGAAAAGGAACGACTTTTGGTTGGTCCAAGGCAGGCATCCCCTGGCCCCATGAGCATATTGTAATTCTGTCTTGAATCCTACTGTGTGACTGCCCAGTCACTCAGTCTCATGAGGTCCTTGAACAGTTCTTTTCATGGTGAGTCCAAGTCCATCCTTCCTTCCTTTGCATACCTGTGCTTTGTCAGCAGACTGTATCACTCACCTTCTTCATATAGGTCAGATAATGAAAGCACAAGCCCTTTCAACTTGTGGGATTGCAGATGCGAGAAAGCTCTTGGCTGTTTGTTCCCTCTTCTTCTGTCTTTTAATTAGTTATTTTTAGCCAGACCTTCCATCTTATGGCTGCTTAGTTTCCTCAGGTCCTTTGGAAAATGGCATTGACTGCATGAATGCGGTCATCCATATCCACGTGTTCGTTGATCTTTCCAAGAGGTTTGCCATGAAGCACTTCCTGAACAGAAGCTGTTTCTGTCTTCTCACATGAACAGGTTTATCAAGGTGTACACTAATTCTGACTTTTCTACCTCTGTCTGCAGACTCTGGCTTCAAAGTAATACACTTGGCTTGTGTTTGCTTGGACAAAAGCAGCATTCACAGCCGAAATGTGTCTCAGCTTAAACGAGTGTGAGAGGATGTGCAAGTGCAATTTGCACCTTGTGGATTTAATTGAGTCTAAATTGCCTTAACCAGAAAGGGAACACTCACAGGAAATGGGAGAACTCATAAGTTGTGAATCACTTTTTTTTTTTCCTCATGGTTAGTCTGGCTCTAACAATGTAACTGCATGGTCTGATTGGAAATGCATTGCTGACCTTGCTCCTTTGTTTTTCAGTTAGGAATCCAAAAGTATCCAGGTCACGTTCGTAATATTGCATAAGGATGTTTTTGAGCCAGTCTCGCATCCGGAGGGGGAACTGATCCACTTCATAATCAGTACAGTGGGGGATGTCTGTGCCAAACAGGAAAGCTTTTGTTAACACTGATCTGGTAAGTCCCCATTCGAGTATTTCTGAGCCAAGTTAGATTTGATTCTCACTAATGAACTTCCAGTTATGCTTAAAATTGATGGAGGTGTTAATACATAAAATTGGGAATGCAACTAATGGGTGCGGTTCCAAATCTGCACTTCTTTGGTGCACTTGTTTAAACAGGTGGGCAAGCCATAGCCTTTATCTATCTGTGCAGCTTCTAAGCAGAATTGTGCAGTGAAACTGTTCTCAGTCAGTTGCATGAAAGCAGAGCTCTCAACAGCAGTGGAGTAGTCTGGCTGAGAGCTCATGTTCCTCTCAGGGTATGCAGCAATTGGAGAGCCTGGAAATCAGTTCTGGCTTTTAGATCCTGACTTCTGCATTTAGTATCTAAGTAGGTTTTGGGGTGTGTTTTTTGGGGATTTGACATTTTCATTTATTAACTAGTTGTAAAAAAAGGTTTTCTGGTCAACATCTTCAGATGCTGTAGCAATGGAACTGTGTAAGACAGTGCAGGGGGAAGATGGTGTTGACAACAAATTGGGGTAAGTGCAGGAGGAATGTCTTTAGGATTCAGATGCTTAATGCCCTTAATTATAAAAAAAGCATCTCTTTAGCCATGCTTAGAATTTGAAGGTCTTAATTAGCAGATGCAGAAGGGGATAGCTTGGGGCTAGCTGGTAGTTACAGCTACTGGCTCTTTATACCTAGGAGAATTCTTCACAGAAAAACAACGCTTACATTTGCAGGAGCCCATATAGTCTAGGTGCAGCTGGTGTTCCATTTTTGTCCCTTCAAGTTGACATTTGGTGCCAAAGAGTTGACATGTGCCTTCATAAGTCTTATTATCTGTACCACAAACCTAGAAGAGGAGTGAAAAACAACACACCTTCCCCATGACCACCACTGTGTTGATAAAAATTCTGGTCACTCAAATAGGCATTACAATAATAAAATATTGTTAACATATGGTGTAGCAGTTGTGAACACCCACAGGGAATATGTGTTTATTTAGAAGTATTGAAAACTGTAGTTGTTTTATGCTTACATAAGGATTAGTTCTCTGTACTTACACACTCAGTTTTGAGATACTTGAATTTCTTTTTGTGTGGAAGTAATCTAGTTTCTGAGATGGTACTGTAGCATTACACTAGACACGTACTAGTTTTCAGTATATGCTCTAAAACATCAAAGGCAGAAATAGAACTTCTAGTGACTGAGAAAAGCTATAATCCCTGAGAGGTTAAGTGAAGCAAATAATTTTAGGTAATACCTGTGTTCATACTATTCTCAAGCTAGTCAGTGAGTGTGGGTGCTTTATACCTAGTTTTACAATTACTGGAATCACCCAAACCCACTATGTTTTATGGTAGAATTATTCTAAATAATAGCAGGATAATGTGTTATCTTGTAAAATTTATGTGGTTTTCCTCCGTCTCATGCACTAAATTCAGTACTTACGCGCTCATAGTCTTTGGTGGAAGGGCAAGCAACAGGATCTTGGCAAATACAGCTGGGTTTCCCTTGGTGGTCCGCATGGCAGACTTTACCTCTTTTGCAGTGGAAGTTCCTGCATGGGTCTAGCAATCACAGCAAGAAGAAGGGATTGTTAGAAGGGATAGGATGAAGCCAAGTGTTTTTGTCAGGTGCTACTAATGGTCAAAGCAAAATAGAGCCAAATATTCACCTACAAGTCAAATGCTTTTTGTAAGTTTGTTAAGATGCAGCTGAATAAAGCAAGCCAAAGTTTAAATGAGGAATTTTGTGAGACTTCTAGTGGTCCCAGGTTTGAGTTGGTTGGGGAAATAAATTTCTCAAAAAAGCTACTACTGCTGTAATGACTGACATTTACTTCCTGCTTCCTTTGGTGAAACATGTTCCATCTGTTCAGCACTGGCACTTGTCACATTCCTACTCCTGAATTCTGAATCTGAATCGTTCTGAAACTGAGCAATTTCAATGCAAGGTAATTCTCATTCCTCTATAACTGACACAACAATTTGTGCACACTCTGTGGAGTGAGTTTTTCACAAGCAAATGGGTGAAAAAAAGGTGTATGGAAGGGATTCTATGGGAACATACCGTGATGCAGGATTACGCACTAGCACAACACAAGTTCAGTCATGTGAAATTGTGTGCTAGCAAAAGCAGGAAAAAAATTATATTTTAGGTATACTAAAAGCAGACCAGGAGATTCCTCAGCAGCAGAAAGTTAGCAGTTACGTGATGGATTTACTTGTGGCTTACCCAGGAGAGCCTTCTCACTCCTATTGCTTGCATTTTCCATCTCACCATAGGAACTGCCTATAGTCTTAACCTGTGCAGTCACAGAGACATTAGCAGAAGTTATGGTAAATCTTGGGAAGGCAAAGATAATTTATCAGATACAAATATAGAGCTTAGTGAGGCCCAGTTTGCTGTGTGAGCAACAGAAAAAATGTTGCTATGCAAAATGCAGGAGAAGTGCATAAAGCCTCTGGTAGTCTGGGGGGGGAAAAAAATAAGTAGGAGGTGGAGAGAGCAAAACAGGAGCTCAGTAAGGCCTGAGCACCTGGATGTTCTGCAGTACTTGACATACATCAGTGTCTCTTTCAAATGGATGCCTCCTAACATTTTTGGTTTTTTTAAATTACAGATCCTTATTTAATAGCCATAGGAAAACTCACTCTTTTCTTTTGAAGAACACCCTTGATCTAACTGCTGGCCAGCATACGGGAGATTTGGGTGCAACATCCTCCTTTGTCTCAAAGGACAAAACCCACATCCTTCATCTTGTGTAAGAGTGCCCTGGCCACTAGGATAGTAATTATTCCAGGGGCTCTAGCTGTGCCTTTCCAAGCTGTTCACTTTTGTATGGTAGTGTTTAAAATATTTGGGAGAGAAAGAGGTGAACAGGCTTTCCTAGCTAGCTTGAGAGACTGGGTTCCAGGTTTTGTATCTGTGTATCCATATTGATTTGTATGTTTCATTACATGTCCCATCAGGGCTGGAGCTCTTATGTGAGTTGTGCTCACTTCCTTTCTGGTACAAATCATCTAATGTTGTATGTGAAGTGACACAACGTGAGCCAGACGAATAGTGAATAAAAGGGGAGACGAGACTTCTGCAGACTGTATTACACCAGTTTTTCTCCAAAATGTTCTTTCAATCATCAGGAATTTAAATTGGAGATTGATTCTCCACACCGCTCCCTCTGCCCTTTCTCTAATACTTCAACTTTGTTTTAAAGAGAATTTACCTTATCTTCATTTTCCATTGAATTCATGCTCTGTACAGAGCTACTTGTTTCCAGCTGTTGCTTACTATCAGAATTAGGTGGTTCATGAGAGTCATCATCTTGTTCAGACTGAATAAGGTCTTTAATCTTGACACTTTGGTAATCCTTGGCCTCTCTATGAACAGCAGTGTCATCTTTGGTGGTTCCTTCTTCTTTGTGCTCAGTACTGGTGTTCTCCTGGTCATTACTCTGGATTCTCTTCTCTTCCTCATGGGCTGCTTCTTTCCAAGTATTCCTGAGATCTTCATCAACATCACCACTGACATGACCATCATTATCAACTATACTGTCCTTTGTATCTTGTGTATTCACCACTGTGTCATGATCACTCTGATAGTTTACTTGAATATTGACTTTCCTCTCTTGACTTTGCTGCTTGTCATCCTGATCTTCATTATGAATGTTCTGAGAGAGGGGGATTTTTTCTTTATATGGCTTCCTCTGTCTGTCCTCCCTTTCTTCTCCTAGCTTAAATTTTTCACTGTGTCTCTTGGTTATCCGCATTGGTTGACTGGAATCTCTCAGGATTTCATCAGACTGCATCTGGTTTTCATTTTGCTGCCTTTTGTATTTGTTACCTTGATTTGTCTGCTGGCCTTTGTGCTTCGTCTCTCTGTAATCAGTTTCTTTACCCCATTTCTCATCCTCTTCTTCCATACCTCCTTCTTCACTTTCACTGTTTTTTTCAGATAGGCCAACTGTGTTTTTATTATATTTCCACATGTTATGCTCATGATAAAGACTGAGAACACTTGCTGGATTTTCTGCGTTGCCCAGAACATGGTGATTGGCCACATTGCTGTGTTTCTCATGCCTCCTGAACTGGTAATGCTCAGTGCTAGACTGTTCTCTGCCACTGCTTCCAGGGTCACTGTCCTGATTATCAGAAGCCAAAGTTGCTTTATGGTGCAGCACAAGGAAATTGATGCTTTTTAGGCTATTTTTCACTTGATGCTCGCTACCAGTTCTTCCTTGTTTTCTGGTGGTCTGAGACTCACCGCCACGCTCAGTGCCTGGTACTGATACCTCTGGTTTTACGTTTTTGTGGCTTACCAGCAAATCACCATTGTCTACGTATCCTGCATTCTCTTCCTTTGGGGCTCCAGGGTGGATGTCGTCAGTCTTAAAGTTAAAGATTAGCAAGGAGATTAATAAATCATAGAATTTATTTGAAGACAATGCAATGTTATATTTACCTTCTATTGCAGGGTGTGACACTGACTTTGTTTTCTTTGTAAATGCTCCTCTTAAGCTAGCCTAGAGCATGGAATTTCCATTTCTTAGCAAAAGTCAAATGTCATCTCCCTTTCTCAGCAGTTTGTTGATCTGTCCTGTCTTTTATTGCTGCAGTTTCTGGAGCCAATAGCAAAACTAGTAACTTCAGTAGAAAAGATTCAAATGCTTGAGTAAAAAGCAGGTACTAAAATGACTGTTAGCTCTTGCTGAAGCAATTGCTTTTCTGCTGCTGTTAGCATCACAGCACCTGTTGGGCAAGTATAGACACTTCCAACAGCAGCAACATCTGATGAAATTCTGAACAACACCTATAGATGTTCAGTGTTGCTTGTTGCTTACTACAATATAGCACCTGATGCTGATTTTCCTTAAAGCTTTTGGAGGCTTTATTTATCAAGATGACACCTTCTCAGTGCCAAAGTTGCTGAAATAACATTTGCTTTAGTGTCATGACTGCCTGGAAACAAACACTCCATTAACCAAATTCCAAATTAAAAACTGATAAACAAATTAAAAAAGAACCTGGTAGGATTACATATATTAATATGGATTTTTGGCAGATCAGCTATATCCTATTTGCTAATGTCAAGGTGATATCTGAATGTTTTCCAAGTTTTCTTTTGCGTGGTGTACTTATTGATGCAGGAAAGGTACTATGTTCATTGTATCATAAGATAGTGTGTTTGCTCAAATCTAACAGAAATTCAGTGCAGAACCTACTGCTTTTTGTTACACCTTTGTTGCCAGAATAAAATAAACTTTTAGAACTCAGTTGCTTATGGAGATACTTGGGTCCCTTAACATCATGGCAAATTTTAGTCAATCTAGCTGTAATTAACTACTGCTAGGGGCCAACTGGCCTTTGATAGATGTTGCACATTCACTTGGGACTAATGATTTCTCAGGTATTGCAATGTTTTGTTGCGATGCAAGTGTTTTGTGTATGAGCTGTCTCTGGGAGACAGCTGTAGGCTGCAAACTAGTGTTTATACCCTAATTTGTTCTGCTGGCTATTTCATTAGGAAAATTTAATTTTTTTATTTTCATAATGCAGGTCACCATCTGGATTGATGTGAAATGCATCTGGACAGTTGCACAGAGTGGGATGTGATTCATCATTTAAAAAAAAGGGTTAGCATAGGAGTTGGGATTTTGTATTTCTTACTATGAGCATGCTCTGAATTTAGTCGTTTCAAAATATTCATTGGCTTGTAGCCAAGGTCTGTTCTGTCTGAGCCACAAATTCTCTCCAGAATAGCAGAATAAAAAGAAATTTTAATTTGGATCAACCATGAATGCAAAATTGTGAGCTCTGTCTTTAGCATGCCATTATATGGCATAAGACATCTGTCTCATTACCATTGGAGCTGTGTATCTGGCTTGTCAGCCACAGTGTACTTTCCCAAGATGAGTTTGCAGCTGATGCTCTGTGTGTTTGTGAATAATGAAACATATGGTGGCTAAAATTCTTACATGTTTGAGACTGCATATGATCACTTGGTGGGATAAATTGAGGATTACATCCTCCTTGTTTACTGGAACAGCAATAATCACAAGCTCAACTGTCAGTGGAGCTTATTGTTTGTAAGAAATGGGTGTAATGATTATATGTGGGGATTTATTTAAGGTAATTTTTTCAAATAAGTGAAACTTTTGTTGTGAGCTTTAGATTTTGTCCTGTTCTGTTTCTAGCTGTGTAATATGTTTGGGACTATTGGCATGAGGGGGCGTATCTTTTTTAAAAACTAAATCAATTTGCCAGTCACTGGATATGCACTGATGTATTTCATATAGTTGAGATGCATAATATTGGTTGCCTGTTAATGTTTAAAGGACAAGAAGAATTCCTTTTCAGGAGTTTTCTGTCCATGGATTCCAAGTTCGTAGTTTAAGGGATGAGACGTAGACAAATATATTAAATATCTGAATGTAAATAAAAAAATCTTGTAAAGGTCAATGGGATAACATGGAGTATTCTCAGAATGGGAAATTAAGTGCCCAGTAATATTAGAATGATGAGGACTTACTGGAATAGCAAAAGCTGATCCTATAAGACAAATGAAGAGAGCTACAGCCTTCATGCTTTCTGATCTCGTAGAGGACAACACTTACAGTGGTAGGGTTTAGAGGTTTTCTTTCTGCAAGCAACACAAAATGAAATAAAATTAGGATTTGGGTATAATGGGATGGAAGCAAAGTAGTGGCTGCTGTAACCTGCCTGGTCTGAAGACCCATACTTCTGCACAGTGTCCAGTTGTATGCAAACTCAGATGTTAGACCACCTTATCCAGAGGGCACTTTGATCTTAATTCTTTTACAGGACTTAAGCTGTATGCTGTGTTCACAAACTTCAGAGGTGTTACTGAAAAGCAGAGAGATGAATGTACATAGATTCAGACCTGTAAATCTTTATCCACTCTTCTGAGATACTACTTTGTGAAAAATGTCCCTTTTTATTTGGTTCTGAGACAATGCCTGCTTGTGGCATCTCTACAGCCAAGGTATCTCCTGACAGCTTTCCTTTGTGACTGCAGTAGGAAGAATTAAGTAGTGAAGTTCTCCACGGTAGGTCTCAAAGAAATGCTGTCTGGGCTGCTTGACAAACAGGAGCAGTCCTGCTTTGGAAGCCACAAACCCAGCTCTGCTGCACAGTAGTGTGCAAGATGGATGGCTGGAAGAACATGCAATGCAGTAGGAATTTCTGCAGTCTATGCTAATATCCTCGTGCACTTTTGCAGTGTATGTGAACTGGAAGCTTACATGGGTGTAGCTATATCACTGGGAAAAGCAAAAATAAGCAAGTCATATTGTTTCTCTTTCCCCCTTTTATTTTTCTTTTACTGTATTGCTTTCTTATTCATTTCCTCCAGTTCCTTTGTTTTCTGTATTCATACAGAATCAGTAGTACGTTTTACTCTGTTTCTATTTCTGCTGTCATTCTACTCGCTGTTTTTCCTTGGAAATTGTCTTCTTGGTCTTCACCCCCATTACCCTTTCAAATAGTTTTACTTTCCACCTAACACATCTTTTTTCATTGCTTCTCCCTTTCCTAATGAAACATGTATGACCATGTCCTTAGTTGAAGAACATTATGTCTTTTGCTGGTTGAACTCCCTGGCATATGAAAAAATTGGCAGTGGTTTCAGCCAGTTAGGTCAACCGTATTCAATCACATGAGGCTCAATGTATGGTTTTAAAATCTTGCTTACCCAGATGTTTTTTTTCTTGCTAGGAGGAGGAACCCAAATCCCAAAAGGAGAATTCCAGGGGAGCTTGTGTTTATGAGAGCCACATTGGTGAAGCAAGAAGCAATGACTCTGAGCATTACATTGATTTTTGGTGTAGAAGCTTGCAAAAGCATCTTGACTACTGCTGTGCTTAGATCTGCAGTGTACTCTTTGTAAGATCCCTGTATGAGACATTATTTAATCTTAATAGCTTTTAGTTAATGAAGAGCAAAATACCTCATTAGTGGGGCATATGTAGTATGCAAACCATTTTTCTTGAAGTTAACTGAGTTAGTCCCAAAATTACCTCTTATCTAATTATCTATTATCTCTTTTGCATCCAGAGTTAGTTGTTTAAGATGTTTTCAGAGGGAAAGACAGAATACAGAAAAGCCATTAATGAGCATATGGCTCATGAGCATATGGAAAATGCCTCACTGGACTGTGTATGGGCAGTCACTTCAGATCAAAGCAAGTTTTGTTAGACTGAGGGTCATGCAGGCAGCTTGCCAGAAATGCAGGGGTATAATCCTAATTCATGTATAGCCCTAAAAACTGTATAATGTGCTTATGAAGGCCTGGAATTGACTGAGAAATAAATATTTGAATTAGTCAGGTAGTCTTAATTTTTGGTTTCTGTCTGCTCCTAGTGAGCAGCACAACTCTGGGCATGCCATTTAATTGAGGGGTGTTTTTTTCACATATTGTATTTTGTAATTTGTATTTATAATTACAGTTTTCTAATTTAGCTTTGTCACTTGCTGTAAAAGTTGTCTCTGCCCCCTTTGTCCAAATAATGAAAAAATGGTTGGAATAAATACGAGTTAAGGTGGCAGGATAGGGCTTTTGTATTTTTCTCTTAGTAACTAGCTCACAGTGGCCCATAGGAAGCATAAGTCTTTAATTATTGGGGAAGTCTGATGACCTTGAATGGAGTAAAGGAACATAATCTAATTATCTTTTTTTTCCCCCCCCTAGTAATGATAGTCTAGTCACAAGGATTTATAATATTTCTTCCAAGTAGGATAATCTGCCCCAAACATTAAGTAGCACTTCAAAACACATTCTTAAACTGTAATGCATGTGCAAATATTGCTGGTATTAATTCCTGGGCTTTGCCTTTCTGAATATGGCAGCAATACCAATTCCTGTGCAATAAGTGTTTCTTCCATCTGTTTTCAGAGGAGATGGTGTCTCATGGTGGACCTGACTGTTCTAAGTTAACCATGTAATTCTGTGTCTTCACCAGTCCTGTGGTGCAGCCAGCACAGGGAACTGTTTGCCATTAGTGGCTGGAAACTGCCAGAAAAGTTCAATAGTCACAGTCCCGACGATTATTTTTTTTTTTTTCCAATGCTAATGGTGCTCAGGAAGGGAGAGCAGTAGGGGAAGTTGGGATGACTGGTATAAAGTCAATCACAACAGCCACTTCAAGAGGGAAGGAAAAAAAAATAATTAAAAAAATCTTTGTACAATAGACTGTGGTCCCTGCTGTCCTCCAGGGGTGAAAAGAATGTTTCTGTTGGTGTTACTCCATGTTCAGTTAGGCTCTGAGGGCTTGATTGTGCAATATGCCAAAACCTTTTACGGGGATCCAGGAGTGCCTTTTTGCTTACTCTACATAATCCATGTGAAGGGCTTTAGGTAGTTTGCTGGAGCAGGAGCCAAGGGATTTGCAGCTTGAAGGGTAAAGCTCTAAGTGAGGGGAAAAAAACACAAGGAACTCTTCCTGCAAGTCTAGAGCCCCTTTTGTTGCAAAGGTTGTGGCTTGTGGCAATGGGATTTTTTTGTACTTACTCATTTAGTCTTTTAGTGTTGGAAAGGAAAATTCATTTTTGCTGATGTAATAGAATAGTCAGCCTGAGCAGGTACAGAGATGAGAGTGCTTTTGTGGGTTGTATATGGCAATTAAGATGATGGTCGTGGAAGAAATTAAGCTAATTGTCATATGATGCAAAAATCTACAGTGTGACATTCACTTTTTTTTTTTTTTTTACACTGGAAACTAAATGTGAAGCCACTTTATTCATGCTTTAATTTCCAAGTTTATCCTACAGATAGACCTGTAAAGACCAGTAAAGAACTATTACACAGGAAGGTATTTTAAAAGCAATCAGACTTTCTCCTGGAGAAATGCAGTCACTGTGCTCTGCCGAGAAATTAGTTATTTAACAGTACATCAGCTTGGGGTATCGAGAATGCAATGCTAACATAGGCCCTCCACCACATTTTCAGACTTGGAAAGAAGAATATGTTTTGCCTGAAACGTGAAAGAAGCAAAACCTCAGTCTCTTTTATTCCATTGCAATGGGTTCCAAGAAGGATAGAAGTAGCTTAAAAAGTGTGTGGGGGAAATGCTTTTCTTGATGTCAAAATTGCTCTGAGTTAAGAACCCCTGAATTGCTCTTTTCCAGAGGACAATGCACAGCTGCTGAGCTGAGATGGAGCTAAGGGTGCTCTGGTGCATTCAGTCTTATGGAACACAGATGAGCGAGCCGTTAAGACAGCTCCAAGGTAGGATCCTGCTGCTGCGGACACTGAACTACATCCTGTTGGTGGGAGCCTCTGCCAGGACGCCTCCTGCCCCTCTGCTCTGCCCTGGGCAGGCCCCATCTGGAGCACTGGGTCCAGTTACGGGCTCCCCAGTTCAAGAAGGACAGGGAACTGCTGGAGAGGGTACAGCAGAGGGCTACAAAGATGATGAGGGGCTTGGAGCATCTCTCTTACAAGGAGAGGCTGAGGGACTTGGGTCTTTTTAGTCTGGAGAAGACTTGGAAGGGATCTAACCAATGCATGCAAATACTTAAAGGGTGGATGTTAGGAGGATGGGGCTGGTCTTTTTTCAGTGGTGCCCAGTGACAGGACAAGAGCAAGTTGAGTATAAGAAGTTCTACCTAAACATGAGGAGGAGCTTCTTTACGGCGGGAGTGGTAGAGCCCTGGCAGAGGCTGCCCAGGGAGGTGGTGGAGTCTCTGGAGACATTCAAAACCCCCCCCTGGGCAAGTTTCTGTGGGACCTGCTCTGGGTGGACCTGCTTTGGCTAGATGATCTCCAGAGGTCCCTTCCAACCCCATATGATTCAATCATTCTATGATTCTATGACTTGAACAGAGTTGCTTTATGAAGAGGAGTTGCCTCGTTGAGTATGGGCTGGACGCAACAGCCCTGCTTTGTCATCCCCATAGTCATCTCTGTGCACATCTGTGGGCCTACTGAGTGTGGCAAATGTCAGCCCCAGCCTGCAATTGGACTTACAGAAGTGTTTGATGAGGTAACGGAAACCACTGAAGCATCACTAAGTTTCAAAAGATTCAATTCTTATCCATCTACTTGCTGAACTTGCAGAGAGTAACAATTTCCCTTCCAGTAGCAAGAGCTGGAAGAATGGATCACAAGTTAAATGTCAATTTATCATTAAGATAAATGCTTTTACAAAAAAAGTATCATTTAGAGGTTCATGATTGTGTGTCGTCTGTTTGGTAACCCAAAGGTTATTACTCACCAGTTCAAGTTTCAGCTGGGATGACTGCTTGTGTCCTTCAGCCTTCGGTTAATTAATTGTGGCTGAAGGTGAGAAATGCTTCATGTTTAACAAAAGAAACAAAAGACTGACCTACTTTTAGCTCTAGCATTGGCAGAAAACTTGACATACATAGGCTTTTGTCATTAGACCTAACTCTAGAAGCTGAAGCTGCCCAATCCCCTGCCATGGCTAATGAGTGTGGATGTTTGGCACTTATCAAAGAGATCTGGAAGACAATGGATCAACTTTGGAACTCAGTTTCTGATTGTGTAGAATGTGTGTGAAAGTGCATTTCATGAGGATGAGACTTGGGTAATAAGCTCTCGTAAAACCTTGACTAAGGTGAAATGTTTTAAGACACTGTAATTTTCATAATTATTAAAATGATAGAGAAGTTTCAGAATTGAACTTTCATTTTTTAAAATTTTCCAATTGAAACTTTTTTGGACTGCGATAACCTGGGATGCAATTATACTTATTGTAAAAGATCTCTGACTGGTGTTATATCAAGCTGGTTAATAAGAAATGCTGATGCCCCCATTCTCACTGAGAAGTGGTGTAAAGATTCAGTCCTCATAGCCAGGTGATGATCACAGCACTAATACTCTGAGTGGATGAAGTTTTGTGTACAAATACTTGTTTACAAGAATCCATGCAATGTTTGTTCTTTCTGTAACCAAGATGGCACATGATACTCTTAAACTGCAATCGGAACAGCACATTTCTTATGTCTAGGTCTGTTTCAAAAGGCCTTGTGAGATCGTGTTATATATGTGCTTAAACTGTTTCATGTGTCTACATATATAAAAATAAAGGGTAGAGATCTGATCTGAGTAAAAGAAGAGAATGTAATAAGAAAATGAATACCAAAGCATAAAACCATTTCACTCGTTCTGTACCAGTAAATAGCTGCTAATGAGAATTGTTCCCTCTGCTACCAGTTTTACAGTTGCAAAGCCATTGCCCCTAAATCCTTGATGGCTGAATGCAAAAAAACCACCCCCAAAAAACAACCCAAACAACAGTATTTCAGAACATGTTAAACAGTTTTTAAAATAACTTATTCACATTAAGTTCACATTAACTTAATGTAAGTTGTTTTTGTAGTAGTAGTTGTTTATTACGCTTCCCAGCTACCACTTGATTATCTTTTTTCTAGTTTTTTTTTTTCTAGATCTAGAGATCTGTGTTTTAGGGTTGGGTTTTTTTTTTTTCAGAGCCCTTTGTAGTATAAGTCCAGTTCAAGCCAAAAAGACCTTCTTTGATTTAATTTGAGAAGGATCACCTCTTCAGTAGCCAGAATTAATTTCTGTATTTGATATCAATTGATGGGTTTTGCTGTCTCCCAGAATCTGCATTTCCTTCATAGTTGCACTGTTTGCTACAGATTTTTACCAACATTTTACCAACCAGATTCTGACAACGCCTTTGTGAAAGGTTCCTCCAAGACCAGCCACAGTTTCTCTCTCTCCTCTCTGTTATGGGAAAAGAGAAGGGTGAATCTTCATTTTGTGGCCTTGTCTATTGGTTTAAAGTTCCTA
This sequence comes from Scolopax mira, assembly GCA_004320125.1. Lineage (NCBI taxonomy): Eukaryota > Metazoa > Chordata > Aves > Charadriiformes > Scolopacidae > Scolopax > Scolopax mira. Next base: position 19,184 of record BJBW01017390.1, read on the forward strand.
AATGGATATTCTAGGAGGTAATGACAACTGTTGGGAAATCAGGTTGCACTGTGGCTTTCAGCTGGACAACTTCATGCTGCTTCAAGAAGCAGGTCTTTGGCTTGGCTGTTGTTGGCCATCACATAACGCGTTATTGTTTCACAGGGAAAATCATGTTCACAGCGGTAAGATAAAGGTCATCTTCCTCAATACAATAACTCTACAATGTTTCCTTTTTAGAAAGAACATTTCTTTCTGTTCTAGCTCTAAGTGTCTGAAATGATTGATCCTTAAAACAAACAGTACTCTCTGAAAGCTTCAGCTATTTCACAGTAAATGGAAAAAAAAAATCGCAGAGGGTTAGATAGAAGGCATTCTAAGGTTTTAATTAAAAGTAAAGAAGAAACAGTACCATAGCAGCAGGAAGGTGCTCCTCCTTGGTTAGCCACTTATGAACTGGAAATCCTTGAGCCTTGCAAAATCTTGCTGCTTTTCCTGGGGTATATTTTGGTGCCTGATAAGGACTGTCTCAGCAAAAGCGTTTTGCTGTAATCTTCAATGAAGGAAGATGATATTCTATGGGTAAAACCAGAGGGAAGCAATCTCCTAGGCTTCCATGCGATGAGGCGAGGGGTAAGGGGCTAGTGTAATTCTGCTGAATTAGAAAGACCATTCAGCGTTCACGGGCTCTGGGCCAGCAGAGCTCAGCCATTGTGTGGGAGGGACATACTTAGTCTTTTATGGGGAGGGGAGCCAAAGGGAGCTGGTGCAATTGTTTCTGGCCCATTGGCTGGCCCTAGAAGAGCTGAACTAAGGGGATGAGCCCGGGCAGTCACACCGTGGGCCTGGGGGAAAGTGAGACACGGAGGATGCCAGTCCTTGCTAAACTTTTCAGTGTTGTTTCAATAGACTGTATGTGGTGCATGTAAGCCTGTAAAATGGAAGAAGGTAGAGGAGCGAAGAACAGAGCTCTAAATTAAAGACATAGAAGTAGGATTGGATGGAGAGCCTTGCATAACTCTTAGCTATTTTAAAGCTGTTGCCATGGCTGTGCAGGCTGTTTGATAGCACTGGTATAGAGCGAGCTGCTCTAAGTGTGAAAACCTCTACGAGTGGTGGTTGCCTGCAACAGATGCCTTGTGTATTCAGTATTAATGACTTTAGTCTTTCTTTTTTTCTTCTCATTTCATTATTCCAATAAAATGCAACTCCTGAACTGGAATACTTTTTGGGAGGTTCTCAGATCAGAAATAGTGGAGCAGACGCACCAATGTAAGAACAGAAGCATTTCCAGTTGCACATCCAGTTGTGGTAAAGTCAGCACATCAGGCCTCCAATTTACCATTCTGCCAATATAATATCCCACTAATGAAGAAGCTTTGCATATTGTGCTGACGTGATTGGGAAAGGAGTAAAAAATGAAATCTGAATGGTAAGAACTGTAATGCAAATGCTGAAAATTCAGTCATTTTAGATAATGTTTTAATGTTGTGGCTTTTTTTAAAGTTACAGTTCTGCTTGCTTCTATTCTGTTCATCCCAAAGGGTGATAGACATTGTGAAAGTGATTAGATAAAATACAGTGAGAAATGTACAAAGATTTATCATGTTTATGTGGCCAACTGGGAAGTTTATTGTCAATAAAATAAATTAAAAAAAAAATGAGAGGCTGAAACCACAGCTGAGCCCTCTCTCTGTAAGCCAAGCAGAAAATAAAACTTAGACAAAACCCCATGAGAAATTCTTTAAATCCCTTTCCCTTTTATCTCTGCTTCTTTGCCTGGAAACTAATTCACGCTTACTGGGGTTGAAATTGTGCTGGTCTGTCTGCCAGTCACATCTGAATGCAGCAGGGATATTTCAGAAACCTCCTGTTTGTTTTTAGTTTTGTTATGCATTACTAAAAGATGATTGGTTTTATCTGCTCAAAATGTTGTTCTGTGCCATGAGTACTTTGTATTATACAGATTATTATTATAATATCTGTATTATTATACAGATTAGCATTATTACTTAAATATTCCAGGTATGGATAGATCCTCAGCTAATAGAATTAAGATATTCAGGTGGCTCCCTAGAAATCAGAACAAACACGCCAATGCTAGTCTGTCCTGGTTTGAGGTAAAACAGAACTAATTTTCTGTTCAGTAATTCTACTTTTTTAGCTGGGCCTCTTCTAACTAACTAAACTCTGAAATTAACAGCATATTGTTCAGAAACTGTTCACTTTCCCAGTACTAAGACCTGATGATCCCAAGGAATGGTGAGCAGAGAGGCCCTTGCTTACACTTACTGCTCTAACAACCAAGGTCAGGCAAATTTGTTATATGCCCTATTGGAGGGTGAGAAGTGAAGAAGCATAGAGGGGTCCCCCCTGTGGGGAGGAGGGGACAGGAGAGGTGACCCAAACCTGACTGATGGGGTATTCTATCCCATCTGCATCGTGTTCAGTATAAACTCGAGGAATCAAAAGGTCAATTTCTCTTCCTTCAATGGCCAACGTCCAAGGAGGACCCTGTCTGTTTGTCTGCCTTTGAACCTGATCCAAGTGTTCCTGACTCCAGATCCAGAATCCGGCTCCTGTCCATCCTTAAATATAAATATTTCATTATTTATTTATATTTTCATTAAAGTAATTTAGTTTTTTCTAAACTCATAAGTTTTTTTTTTCCTTTCCCTCTTCCTCTCCTCTCTTTTCCTTAGGGGGTGAGAGGGGGGCCATCTGTTGTTCTGATTGGTCAATTCAGTCAAAACCATGACATAGTCTTACACTAGTGAAGTATTCAGTTCTTCTTCTCATAAGATTTTACAATAATGGCTATTAACATTGCCTTGAAATTTTTAATTTTGGCACAAAAAAGTGCCAGACTCTGAAGAACTGTGCAGGAATTTGGAGCTGAAATTTGAAGGGGTTTAAAGATTATTGTTGGAAAACATGTATGGGATTTCTAAACTTTTTTTCTAACTTTCTGTGTTGAAAAGCTTTCTTGGGACTTAGAAGGAGGTGGGGCAGGAGATGTTTTGGCTTTGAGAATCATAGAATGGTTTGGATCAGAAGGGACCTTAGAGATCATTGAGTTCCAACCCTCTGCCCTGGGCAGGGACACCTCCCACCAGACCAGGTTGCTCAAAGCCCCCTCCAACCTGGCCTTGAACCCCTCCAGCGATGGGGCAGCCACAGCTTCTCTGGGCAACCTGTTCCGGTGCCTCAACACCCTCACAGCAAAGAATTTCTTTCTAGTATCTAACCTAAATCTTGCAGGATTATACGTTGTTTATCAAAGCTGTTCCATATTTGGAAAATGGTTCATTAAATCAAAATTTCTGGTTTTATGCTTGATAACAAAATGCTTTGGTGGAGAAAGGATCTCAGGTTGTTTCCTGAGTGTCACCAGCTGGCCTGAGTTTGTCTCAGAGACATCAGTACTAGCAAAGAAGTCTGTAGCCATTCCCACTGTGTCAGGTAGCATAACTTTTGGAAACCCTTTCATTGATAGATTAGTAGATTTCTTACCAGAAAGAGGCGCTGTGCCAGCGTGGTAAAGCATGGGGGTGAGGGAAAGCTAAGCAGTTGCTGTGCTGGAAAACTGCAACCTAGAATAGAAAACTAATCTGACTCATTAGATGATTTCATTTGGACCCAGAATAATTCCATCCTGTTCCCACCTCTATTTCACTTGTGAGGACGGACTGATCACTCGTGTGTTTGAAAGTTGGACGACCTTTTACTGAAGTTCATGGCTGTGCCACTTCTGGCTCAACAATAGAAGGACACGAATCCATTTAATATCAGTATTATGACAGAGGTCCTGATACCCTGGCTTGGTCTTTGCTTTGGTTTCCATTTATGTTTCAGTGCTGCGCTTGCAGCTTATGTGCTGGTTACAAAAACGTGGGATGCATCTCAGCAACTCTGTCAGGGGAGAGACACTTTCTCATTTCAGTAGCCCTTTGGACCAAACCCCAATGTAATGCATTAAGGTCAGATATTCCTCAAATTGCCTGATCCATGCGTGGCCGTTAGACAGCAGTAAACATGATAGCTTCCATCCACCCGTGCTTGAGAAGCACTGGTGTAGCACTGTGGTTGGACCATCAGCAGGTCCCACAGGGTTGTCTGCTGTACTGTACAAATACTGATGTATCTCACATGAAATGCAGTTTTAGACATCGGCTTTTATGTCATTTTAGACATCAGCTCTTTAATTACAGCCTACTCTGTTGCGGTGAAGTTGTGCATTATACAGCAAGAGGGACGTGTGGGATTCTCATTAAGAGTATTTCCAGGCAAAATGAGCACTCACTGGTGAATTCTGGTCCTCAGTAAGGCTGACTGCAGTGAGGCAGATTATGGCAGCTGAAAGGAAAAAAATCCTACATGTAGAGGGAAGTGAAAGGGAGAACATGCAGCAAACAATAAAGAAAGAAAAGGGAGAACATGCAGCAAACAATAAAGAAAGAAAAACTGAAGGCAATTGAGACAAACGAGTGAGGTAAAAAAGAATGACTTGTCTTACTGTGATAACTGCTAAAGAGATACTTGACATAAAGGAAGAAGAGGAAAAACTCAGAGAATTTTGTGTTACGTTTGTTAATGTACCTGTCTTGCATTGTATTCCCTGGCAGAAAAGGACTGTAGCAGAGAAAAGATGTTTGTTTTCATTGGAGCTGTCTGTCCATCTGCATATGCTCAGTGAGGACATGGGCTACAGGTCTCTGCCCACAAGAGAGTGGTGTTGAGCCATCCACTTCCGTACCAGGTAGGAGGGTTCAAAAGGGGTTTCTTTTTTCAATGTAAAGTACGTCTGAACCTTGGTGCTAGTTCTGATTCACAAATTTTGACTTTTTCATCAAATACGATTTACCCTGAAATAAAAAAAAAGTAAGCAAATTGTAATTTAAGTAGAGTTTCAGAGTAGATAAAGACACTGTGCATGTACAATGGCTATTGTATCCATTTTATCATCCCGAGTTTATCTGTCCCTACTTTTTCTCTTTTTACTGGAGGGGAAAAAAACTCCATAGTCTCAAAAGACAGTTGAGTCTGAAAGAATTTAATCTGATTACAGCCAGGGCTGATCATGCAGTGCTGTGCATGCAGCATGGCTTCCTAGGTTTTTTGTAGATCATAGTCTGCCAGATGGTGTTGGGAGGGCTCAAAGCATATCTCTGGTGGCCTGATAGTTAACAGCTGATCAAGAAATTAAGGGATGTGATCCTTACCAATTGGTGCAGCTGAAGCCTTTCATAAGCCTCTGAAATGACCTTCATTTAGGATACCTGTATAAATAGTTTAGATTCATTTGTTCTTTCCTATTGGAAATAATTGCTTGGGTTGGTGTGAACCATAGAAGCATTTCATGGGGATTTTAGTTTTCTGGAGAACTAACCAAGTAGAAAAACTGGTTGAAGACAATGTTGAGGAAAGGAGACAACTGATCCTCTGACCAGCTCTGTTCACTCAGTTTGGTTGTGCTGCACCAGAAGAGCACCATTGGGAGTTTCCTGTGCCTTATTTTGAGGAGGCAGGAGAATATCTAGATGTGTCAGTGTATGGCCAATCGTGGCTCTCTACTTTATGATAGATATTCTGATAGGGAAGTTGCCCAAGTATTTTTGCATGCATTGCTTTCTAAACAAATTTATCTACTGAAAATAAATCACTGATAATCGTGGTATTTATGTAATATATATGTGTATATGCAAGTAATATTGTACATTATGCCTTCCCTGTATTTTATCTCAAAAGAAAAAAAGCTTGACTGCCTTCTGAAGGCTCCTTGTACTGAATTTGGACAGAGTATAAAAATTTCCTTTTTATATGAAAAATGAAATTTCACCACAGCTTTTTTGACTCTAAAAGCTGCCCTGTTCAATTAGAGATCAGCAACGTCCTGAGTCCTTTCCAGGTTAACAAGCATCTCTAGAGATGGAACATCATAACAAGTGCATATGAACTGATGATGGAATTTTGAAACCGAGCTATCTCTTAAGAGGTTTTTCAGTGAAAAATCTCAACAGACCATGACATAACATGAAAAACATTTTAAAAAATCACAGAGAAACTAAATCAAAACTCTTCCTATCTGTTCTTTTTAGCCTGTTACTTGGTCATCTCTGCATCTAAAAACATGTTCAAGAGCCATACAGACTCCACGGTTTCACAGTTTGTTATGAACTAGTCCAGGAGCCCCTGCTCATCAATGTTTTATTCCATATAGCAGGTCTTTGTCTGCTTGCATATTATAAGGTATTTAATTTATTATGTTTCATTTTCCAATCCTTCAGCAATCTTGATTTGTCAAAACTACGTATCACTTTTTTAAGATGTCGCTGCTTTTTGTTTCTTGATTTACCTTGATTAAGCACTATACTCAATGTATTTCTGTGTATGATGCCTGAGAAAAAAAAAACAAGTGCCAGCAAATGCACGGACAGGATTTGTCACTTACAATGTGCAGGAACTGACTCCAAAATGGGCCGAGGCCCTGATGGGGCTGCCCGTGTGCTGCTGCTAAATCAGGCTTTTGTCTTTCGAGGCATGATGCAGTTAGTGTGCTAGAGACTTTCATCCTGTCTCCTGCGAGCTGCTGCACCAGGCTGTGTCATGTTTGACCACATCGCCAACATAAGCTGAAATTAAATGTTTAAAAAAGAGGGAGAGAAATAAACATCTTCCCCAGCCCAGGAACATTTGACTCCCGTTGGGGAGGTGCTATTTTAAAGGTCAGACTGAGGGATGGCTATTTTTGCCCTCAGCCAGACAGACTCAGCTAATTGTCTATATTGTTCAAAATGTTTTGTTGACCAAATTCTTAAAAAGTGGAATTAAAAAAGAACAGGAAACGTCCTTAAAACCAGCAGGAGGTAGACATGGCTCTAAACTGAAAAGGTCTTATCTGTTCCTGAACCCTTCTGTAGTGTGGGGCTAGAGATGTGCTGGGTCTTGCCACATTATTCAAGTGCATTTGCTTTAGACACGGTGACTGAGGTCAGAGTGGGTATTTTAAGGACAATTCTGCTGAAAGCACTCATGCTACACAGTCAGGCCACAATCTCCAAATGTGGCTCCAAAAGTTGATGGTTGTTTTATTTAATTGTTTCAGACACACAGGTCAGTTAGAGGCTTTTGGGAAGTGTAACGCAGAGGCAGGCAGTTACAGGACAGGGACTGATGTCCCAATAGCTTCAGATGTTGCTGTGGCTCATCTACCTTGATTTTCCCACTGAGTACTTGTTTTTGGACTGACGAAGTCTCGGGGTGGGGGGCCAAGTGCATTTCATGTTACAGATGGATGCCATTTCATTCATTATTAAACCCAGCTGCCCCACGAAGTGGCTCTGCAGCTGCTTGGGAACACCATGAAACTAATGTAAATGGAGAAAAAAGCCATATCCGCTTGTGATGGGGAAGTTGATGTAAAAAGCATGTCAAGACTCACAAAGGAATTTGTCAAGACTGTTTGTTTAATAAGTGCTGTGATCTTTGGTGATGACAAGCAGCAAAGCCTTTGACCATAAGGAGACGTAAAAAATTGTGCAACTTTGTGCTTAGTCTGTTCCTTGTTGATTCAGGAACAGCCTGGAGTATCAACATCTCCTGTCCTGGTCCTGGTTCTGCTGCAGATATTCCAAATAGTGGCTTATTTCAGTTCTAATGCTACCTCCCTCTTGCTCAGGAATTGATGAAAACTTAAATGTGGTTTTGTACAGCTAATCAAACCCTGCCCTGCTCCTGAGGCATTCTTACCCTGCCTCCAAGGCAGTACTTCAGGGAGCTTCCCTTGCTGCTGGGAGCTCTGGGATGGCTGCTCCTGGTTTTTTTTTCCCCTTGGCTGAGGGCAGCTAGGCATTGCCCTGGAGCAGGCACCTCTTCTCAGGGGCTCGTAAGGCACGGAAAGGTTTCTGTATCCCCCGTGGCATTGTGCCTCCAGCTTTTGCCCTAGATCTTCTCGTCCCTCAGGTATTTTTTTTCCCCTTGCTGTGTGCATCTTCCATTTTGTGCAGTTGCCTCATCCTCAAATAGAAATAAATACTGAGGAACGTGTGTTATTTGTGACAGTACGAAGGTCAGGATGCCATCAAATCTGCCATCTGCGTGTGTGATGTCTCACTGCCTCTTGCAAAACAGAGAAGTGTCTGTGGGTGGGTGGGGGGGGGGGTGTGATGTCTGTTGTTCAGCAAGCAAAGGGTTTAAAAATAGCACTTGTGAATTACCTGATAGCAGCAGTTTTAGAAGGCAACGCATGCCTGGCACATTTTAATTCTCTGGTGGGAAAGGTATTTGAAGAGAGGTTTATGTCAAAGCAAAATTGATTAAACATGAAAGGAAGAGGACGCTGAGGGGAGATAAATATCTTGTGGACTGGGGCAGCACCATTTTATAGTGGTTTTTGTTGTGGTCCCGATGCCTCCGGGGAAGCCCAGGTCCCTGGATTCCTATCAAGGAGAGGGGAAGAAAGGGGCAATGAGATGGGGTGAGCTGGGAGGGGAATTGGAAGGCAACCTGCTTTTCACAGGAGTCTTCTGGTGAGAAAGTGGGAGTGAGAAATGTTCTTGCCCTGAGATGTCCATCATCTCTAGCTCCCCAGCACAAGAAACGCTGAAGGAAAAAGGGCTCGTTTTCCCTTTAGGTAATTGTTTGGTGTCAGAGAAGGCTCGATGCAGTTGAGCTGGTTTAAGATGTGTGGCGAACTGATCCTCAGTTGATTCCTTGGATTTTTACACAAATCCAATTCACCTCTTTTTTTTATGGGTTCTAAATTACTTTTTGAGTGAAGGCTTTGTGGACAACTCCAGACGGTTGTGTCTACTCTGGACATTAAAAATGTGTCTCACATAGTAATTATTACATAGTAATAAAACATTACAAATATCACATAGTAATTAAGTCACATTGACTTAAATGATTTAATTTTCTTTTCTTTACTTTTATTTAAAGAGCTTGCTTTGATTGTTTCCTTGCCATTGCAGAAACTTGTTGGTAAATTACACAGAACTGTTATAAAATTGTTTCCATTGCCTTTTGCCTAAATGAAGTAAGGGTAGGGGAGTAGAGCAATCTTTTGATAGGCCTTTTTTTTTTGTATTTCTGTTTCAGTGTGTTTTATTCAAAGGGTTTTAGACATCTATCTTTTAATCAAAGGCTAGTATTCGTTTCCAAGTCCCCTTCTCTACTCCTGTAGCAATGACTTCCTGTCTGAACGAGTTATACTAATTTCAGTGCTGAAAATCCAAAAATAGTTGCGGGGAGAGGAATCAAATTATAGTTTTACCATGGAATGAGGTGAGGGGAAGGAGAAGGATGCTGTACCTTCTCCCTGTATGGGCATGGGTGCCTGACTCCCTGTCCTCAGAGAGAAGCAAGACCCAAACCAGGAGAAAACAGAGCACTGTGCAGAGGCACCACCTTGCAGGGAGCTGTGACTGTTGCCTGCTTTCCCCAAGAAATTCAGCTCCTGAACTCCACAGCAGCCTATCAGCAGCTCTACACATTGTAGAGCAAGATCTCCACAGCGGTCACATCAGGTTCTAGTTGTTACAGAAAAGGAAAGAAAGAATAATAATTTAGAATATGTAAAAATCTTGATGATACTATACATTTGCTATTTTCTTTGTTATCCCTCTAACTACATCTAACATAGGGGAGCTAGAGCGAAGCTCCTTTATGGAGCTTCTATAGCTAGAAGCTCCAGCCCAAGTGCCAGTGAGCTGTGCACAGCTAAAGGTTATGCAGTGCCCAGCACATGCCCATCTCTTGCCCCCTGCACTTCTGCCCCTCTGTGCTGCATCCTGCCCCTCCACCATGGCCCCAAGCATGTGGTCAACTAGAGAAATGGCCACCACAGCCAATGCTGTGCTGCTGAGCTGCCCTGGTACAGAACTAAGCCAGCATGGGCTGGTTTTACAATGGATCTATGATGGGAGGTGGGTTTTCTTGAAAAGTTCACTAAAGTGAGTGTTTTTGATGCTGTCCGTTTGAGCACACCATTTGCGTGCATTAATGCTCAGTTGGCTCTCACTGTCTTTATTTTAGGGTTTGGTTTCATTAAAAGGGGGAAAAGAGCGGGAAGAGAATCAAACTGAAACCTCCCTTTATTCCATTTATTTTCCAGTTGTGTCACCAGACGTTGGAAGGCATGGGAAGATTTGAGCTTACCCATTGGTTCATCTGAAGAGATGACAACTCTGGGCACGGTCAAGATTTGAGCACGGGCTGCGCAATGAAGTGCTTAAGCTTGCAATGCCGAGAAGAGTACAGGTGGGATGGATTAGGTTTTCTGATTCTGACCCAATTTCTTCAGCAAGGAGTCCCTAGACCTTGCTGAAGGCAGAGGGTGCTGTGGTGCATAGGTCGGGGTGATGCTTTCAGGGATCCTCCTGCTCTGTGTGGCTGGGCAGACGGAGGAAGTCCTTTCATGGCTCTGCATTCCCATTTGGGCTGCTTCTGGAGAGGTGCCTGGCAGAAGACAGAGGTGGTGATGTCACTTCCTTATAAAAAGCCACGAATGGTAGTGTGTAATTACATCTGGGCAGAGAGGGGCTGCTCCCACAGCACAAGTGTCTTACGTGCATACGTTAGCATACGTGACTTGGGAGGGCAGGGAGTGCTGGAATGTGCAGACATTTCAAGAGGAACAAATACTAGAAACCCTCATAAAAGCCTTTGACCATGACTTGAGCCCTGAAGTTGCTAAATCTGTTGTTAACCCTGCTTCCCCAGGTAGCACATTGCCTGCATTTATTTCCATCGGTCTTCCCTACTTGGTTGTCAAACATATTTCCACATCTTCTTGTTTGAGACTGGTTATGCAAAAGTGTTAATTTTGTGCATGAGGATAAGTGCTTGTCCAGCACTCATTTCTTATGAGCTTTTTTTTTTTTTTTTAAGATTTATTTTTATCTCCTGTGCAATATTATTCTGTGCATTCAGCATGGAGTGAAAAAGCATTGTGTGACAAGAGGGATTTCCAGTGGGAATAGTGAAGAGCCTGAGTCAAAAGGTTGTGATTAGCACGTGTAATCACTCGGACATAATTGCTTTGAGGTGTACTATTAAATTCAGCTGGAAGTTTAACAGAGTGTGAATGTACTTATCCAGCAGAATTAGTCTGTTGGATGAGACTTCAGTCTGTCATTTACAGCGTGCTCATTTAAAGTGATTTGTACAGAATTACAAAGAACAGCTAAGGGGCAAAAAAGCTTTATTCATTAATAGATCAAACGAGGAATAGTGTTAAAGTCATCGTGTTGTTGAGAGTGAACGGTTGATCCAGCCCCATAAATAGTGTCCGAATCAGGTAAACTGATTCCTGGGGCGAATAAATAGATCTAAATCTAGGTCTTAAAAGTAGTAAGACTGCAATTTGTACTGCAGTCTGTGTGAACATGGAGCAGAGATGCACATTCCTCGTGGATGGCTGCTGTCACGTGCTGGGGTGATGTCCCCAAACTGCCTTTCCTTGGCTGGCAATGGGCTGTGCACAACCTCCCTGAGAAACACACCAGCACTTCAGCTGCTGCTGGAGTCCTCATACAGGTTTGTCACCTACAGCCCCATGTGTTGTTTTCAGGAAAAGTATTTCCAGTTAATCATTCCAGGCTTTCCTTGGTTCCTCTGACATTCAAAACATTGGTTCTCTCCTGTCCCCACCCCCAGGATTTATACACTCTTTTAGGAACTAAGGAAGACCAAGAAACATCTTATTGGATTGAATGCTTGTTTCTTACTGAAAGCAGTTTAACACAAGCCTCTAGATTCCTGTGCAACGTAGAGTGACTTCTGTGGGATTTTTATCACATAGACTCCTATACAACATGAAATATCATGAAAGATGTGGCTACAAGGCTCATGTAATAATAATTAATAAAGAGATAGATCATCAACGAAATGAAAAGAATTTGCCAAAACACCTGTGAAATGCTTTTAGGGTTTGCTAAGCATTTTGGCATTGGAAATGAAGCTGCTCCTGGTGAATCAATTAGGAGAAACATTGTCCCTTCCTGGCTGGCGAGGGCAGCAGGGGCTCCTTAGATCTTGCGGGCTTCACTCCTGTCTAGGTTGTTTGTGGGTAAGCAAGGACATACCTGGATTCCACTGCCTCCTCTGTCCCTCATACTCCAAGGAAGTGGGCAACTTTGGACTTTCTAATTCTCCTCCCTCTTCTGCCCCAAGCATCTCTTCCTGGAAGGTCTGATTCCCTTCATCCCTGATGGGCTGAACAGTTTGGCTGTGTGTGGTGCAGATGCTGGGCTGAATAAGCTCAGCCCAAAAGGAAACTCACCCAATGCAGGATGTGGCCCTACAGCAGGACTTGGGTTGGAATTTGAACAATGATTATTTACTTTGTAAGCACAGGAGGAAATCTGCATATAAAGAATTAGGTCTTTATGTTTGAAAAGTGCTTCTGCTGCTGCAGATTTAATATTTTCTGTCTTGCTTTTTATTTTCTATGGTTGTATTGGTTAAGACTTCTCTGGTTGGGGAGGGAGGAGAAGGGAGGGAGTGTTTGGTTGCTTGGGTTTTGGTAGTGTTTTTTGTTTTGTTTTGGGTTTTGGGGTGGTTTTAGGTCTTTTTAAAAAAAAAGTTATTTTGAAGATTAAAAAAGATGAATAAAGTTAAGGAAAAGCATGCTGTCAGCATTTGGGGAGAACATCTTAGGTCAAGCATTTTAGGAATTTAGCTCATTGCAGACTGGACAAATTTGGAGATAAGATTTATCATCCTAAGCCAGACCAAGGGGCTGTTAAACCTCCTTCCAGTGGGGCCTGACATAGGACATACCTGCAAAGAGTATTCAGACCTTGTCATGACAGAAGATGCTTTGACTATGGGGCAGGCTTTCCACTGACAGGGTTAGTCAGTGATGGGGACCATCTTCCTCTGTTGTGGACCATCCTGTTCTCTGATGGAGTTGTGCACTCTGTGTACCCAGAAGGCTGGCTGAAGGCTGGGCTGTCCCAGCACAAAGCTGCTCAGTGTCTTCATAGGCTGAAGCTCATAGTGAAAACACTGCAAACTGGCTTCTGTCTTTTGGAGGTATGAGTCAAAAATAATTGCAGGGAAAGGAATCGAGTTATAGTTTTACCATGGGATGAGGTGGTGGGAAGAAGGATGCTGTACCTTCTCCTTGTCAGGGCAGCGTTGATGGTGTCTCTCCAGCTTTTCCAGGCTCCCAGGGGACTGTGGTAATGCTTCCAGTCCAGCTACTCTGAGCAACGATAAACTTAGACCAAGTGAGCCATAATGACAGTCCGGGAACCAGAGGAGGGTTGACCGCCCTCCTGGAGGGCATGGCCTAGCCTTCCATCTTCACTGCTCAAGCTGCCACCCAGTCCTGACCTCTCTGCCCACTCTCACACAGTCCCTGTTTCATGCAAGCATTTCAATCCATCATTTCCTTCTGCTGGGTGGTTGTTTTTTTGTTTTTGTTCCAGCTGGAGCAGGGAAGAGTGCAGGGAGATCCCTGGAGAGGGCTCTTCAGGTTAAGAAGGCTCTGTTATGCCAGTTTGTGATTGACAAAAGCTTATTGCTCCCATCTCCCAGGGGGGTGACTTCTGAGCGGGGGGAACGATTGTAGAAGATACATGTTCTCTGAATGAAATTTTAGGAGCCATATTTACCCACTGCTGTTGCTAGGATTACTGGCTGTCAGTGCTGAGCTGCACTAGGGCTGCCCAGTGCCCATGCCAGTGGTGTCAGTACTGGTCCCTGATGCGAGGCAGAGCTGGGGGGTCTGTCCCTTCCCTTATTTTGACCAAGGGCAGCAAGCTGCAGTAGTGCTTGTGTGCAGGAATGCGTGTTAAATATGACAGTGGCCAGACAGAAACTAGGCACCTAAGTTCACAGCTGATGAAGTCATGGTCTCCAATTAGTGAATTCGGCAAAGCTGGATGATGAATATGGGTTTATAGGACCCGAGAATCTGGTCACACACGTCTGGCAGAGATGGCACAAGGTTCTTGCCACGACTTCCAGCTGCACAATGATAATACCAATTATTGCTCTGTGCATTTTGCTCTGTGGAACAGTGGAAGCACAGTAGAGTGAGTAGAAGCACAAACTGCAAAGTAGCACAGAAAAGGTTTAAAACTTGTGAAGCTTCGTCCAAACAAACTGTCAAGGCAACGTGCTGGTTCTGTGGCTCCCCTGCCCAGAAGAGACTGGAGCTTTGTGCATGGAGATGGTGGTGAGGAGACATGGGGGCTGTGGACGGACCACCTTTGACACGTCCCCAAAAAAGAAGGTGCGAAGGGGCTGAGCAGCTTCCATTTGTATTTCCTGGGTGCTGCAGGCATTTGGGAAGGGGCTTTTGCACGTGATGGGTGAATGTGCTGAAAACCAGCAACTGGCAATAGGAGTGTACCTGATTATTCACAAGTAGCACTTTTGGCTCCTGCAAAAGAAACAGAGCTGGCGCCTTTAGGAGAGCACACCTTGCATCTGGAAAAAGTAATCACATCATTTCTCCCGAAGTTGTTTTTAATTTTGAGAGTTAAATGCTTCTTTTTGCAGGGGGCCCACCCTGCAGGGCTAGGTCCATACTGTCCAGCCCGTAGGCATGCAGCCTCCAGGAGAGACGGGTCCCATTTTGATAAGTGCCTCTGTGTGGCATTTTCTTGAGGAAAAAATATTTGCAAAGAGCCTGGAGCTCGTTGCTGAGAGGAGGGCAGTATAAAAATACTAGAAAAGGAAGTGAGGTGAGTGTGGGGCTATCATGGCAAATGGGGAGAGGGGCTTCGGGAACTTGCCTTGCACTTGTGCTGGGAAAGAGCACGGTGCATCTTGTTGGTAGGACAAGGTAAGGATGCTGGTTGCCTTCCTTTGGCAGTGTCACGTAGACTTCAAACAGTCTGCAATGCATTTCAGACTGAAATAGGGCAAATGATTGGTGCCTTAACAGTGGTTGTTTCCTCTGACTGTAAAGGAAATTCCATGGTAGGCACACCTAAAGGTGGGTTAATTAATGATCCTACTACCGCTGTGCTGTTGGGGGCAGGGGGGAAGGACTGTCTCATGTAGGGCTTTAGTGTTAGGTGGGCCCTGTATGTGTCTGAAACTCAGGCTCCCATGACATGGGTTGTTCCAGTGAGGAGAAAAAGCATATCTTAAAGCTGTAGCAAACTGGGCTTAAAACCTTAGCAAACCACAGCACGCTTCTGTGCTGTGGAAAAGACAGGGTAATTTCCATCTGGAATGTATCACAGTATTTGTAACTTTGAGGCTTGCTGCTGGGAGGAGTTGAAATATCAATGTGGTTCTTCAAACACCTGAAATGTCCTCATTAGCCACTGCCTTGTGGGTCACTTTAATGCTGTGAAACGCAGGTTTCCTCGCATGTGCTCAGACTTAAGGGACCAGGCAGGACACCTTTGCATGTGTGGAGGGGCCAAAGGGCCTGCTTCTCCTCCCTGCAAAGCATGTCCCCTTGTGGGAACCTGGCTCCTTTGCAAGGCTGAGCACCATTTTTTAGAGGAGCAGTGCGGGAATAAACCCCTTGGGTACTGGGTCATTCCTGATGCCAGCGTGGGCTGTACGAGGGAAACAAATATTTAGGAGGTAAGTGGTTTTTTTTCCTTTCTTTTCCAGTTGAAGACACAGCACTGTAGTGTAGTTCCTGTCACCAGTAAGTGCTCAGCAAAAGGATTTGGACCTGAGCGTGAGGCAGGAGCTGGTGTTGAGTGTTTGCAAAAGGGCCAAGAACGTGTGCCTTGACTTCTGCCATCATCCTGGTCTCTCCTGATCCACTTCATTCTTCTCCTTTTCCTTTTGATGCTGCTGTTAAAACCCATAGGTATAATAAGGAGAGAAGTGCACCAGCGATATAAGCACTACGAAAATACCTCAAACTGGAAAAAAAGAGGGAATGTTGGGTTTTTTGGAACAATATTAATTTCTTGAGTTTTTGCTGCTGAGATGTCTCAGTTGGAGGAGGAGACAGCTGTTATGCGCCTCCACCATCAGCTTGCTCTCTTCGGTACCAACTTCTGTCTTGCTTTTGGCATCTCTAATCCCTCCTGCTGTCTGTGCTTGTATCTTTTCCCTGTCCTCATGAAAACCACACAGTCCAACTTGTCAAACAGAAAAGTGTCATCCCTGCATCTTTTTACCAGCCCTGCCAGTCCTCTCCTCTCTGACTCAGCCACCTCCTCTTCAGTAACCTGAGCATCCCAGCTTTAGCCTGGCCAGGCTTCCCCCCATGTACCCTGCCCCACAGCTTCCCATCCTGGCCATCTCCAGGACTGAGCATCTCATGAGAGTAGGACTTGGGGAAATGCACAGTGGCATTTAAAACACTGGTCAGATAGACACTTCCCCCACCCTCAGTGCGTTTCTCACCTCTGGTGTAATAACACTAATTTTATTGGATTTTTTTAAAATTTTTTTTCCAAAAAGCTTATTGCCTTGTGAGCTGGGGTTACTTTTCCTTGCAAAACAAAGGCAGAACTGCTTGAGCACTCTGGCTGATCCTGTGGGATGCTCTCCGGAAGGGATTTAGGGGGCAGACCTTGGTATTTTGACCCAAGGCTTTTGGAGATTGCAGGGACTTGGGGTCAGGTCAGGGTGTGCAGTTTGGTGTTTATCCCCTTCTTGCAAAGCACTGCTTGGACATGAGGCAGTACCAGGTCTTTGGGGGCTGAGTTAAATGCAGGTTTGTAAAAAAAAAAAAAAAAAAAAAAAAAAAAAAAAAAGAAACAACAAAACATGATAATTGTTGGAGGTGCCTAAAAAAGGCTGCCAACGTGAACTCACATCTGGCTGGAGACAGGGGTGTAATTTTGTCACAGGGCAAGAGAAAAATACATCCCACAGTATCTGTGGCAGGGGTCGGGTAGGAATGAAGAGGGAAAACATCTACCAAAGGGGGGGATGTGTGTGAGAGTGAGCAGCTTGGTGGTGCCTGTTTTGAGGCTGCGGGGCTGGGGTGGCACCAGGGCCTCCCTGCATGGGGCACAGGAGAAAGGAGAGAAAAGATGCTTGCTGCCTGTGTGGCCCATGCACGGGGCAGTCATACAGGTCCCCTGGCTGCTAATGGTGGGGGTAAAAGGCAGGAGATTTTGGAGGATGCAGTTCATCAGACCAATGTGTCTGGTTTCACAAGATACTCTGTTGAGTCACGGTGGGGTCATAGTACCAGGACGTGCTTTCTGGATGGCGTTGTCTGCGGATAAGACATTCCAGACAAATTCAGACAATCTGTAGTTTACAGAGCCCTGGCTCAAACCTGACCCTGCTCAAAGTTTCCTTAAGTCACGTATTTTGCAGTGCTAGTGTCTCCTTGAATCCCTCTAAACCTGCAGGCCTTGCCACATCCCCTGGGCTGTGCTCCCACCTTTGGAAATTTGGGTTCCTGCACCAAGGGTCCATTGCAGGCAACTGGTTTGCCAGGGCCGTAGACTGGGAGCTGTTTGGTGCTGGAGCTGAACTGTGTTTCACGGGCTCCCTCTGCCACGGAGGCTCCCAGGAGTGGGGCTCTGCTGTCTGAAAGCCTCTTTCTTCTACCCAGAGCAGCATAAACACCTCCTTCCTCCCAGAGAGGACATGCAAACGCTCCTCATAGAGCATCATTTATGCTCCCTCAGGCAATGAAACACCCGTAGGCAGCCTCCTCCTGACACCCTCACCCCGTGGTGAGCTTGGCATCTGCAGCTTGGCAGTGGGGAGAGCCCAGCTTGCAGAGCAGAGATGCACAGCCTGCTTCAAAGCAACCTATTTGTGGTGTGTTTTTATTAGCAGAGCAGGGGGGTTGCTGGCACACAGGATTTAGTAATGTCCAAATACAGGCAAGGAAGTCACCTTCCTTCCACCCAGGCTGGGACAGAGGGAAAAGCCAGGCTGAAGTATTGAATATTCCACCCCAGACTGGGGTGTGCTGGTCCTGTCCTAACCCATGTGGGCAGAGATTATTTCAGGGCACATGTGAAGGTTTGCAGACTGCCTCTCCTGTTACCTGAGAGCAAGTTGGGGCGACCTGTGCTGCTGGCTTATTGCGTTGTTTGGAGTAAATAATCCATTCTGCACCAAGAAACACTGGGGTGTATGTGGTGCACGTTTATGTGCTCATATATATGTTGCATGAGCCCTGAGGAAAGGGACTTGGGGGTGCTGCTGGATGAGAAGCTGGACATGAGCAGGCAGTGGGCACTTGCAGCCCAGAAGGCCAATCGCATCCTGGGCTGCATCAAAAGAAGTGTTGCCAGCAGGTCCAGAGAAGTGATTCTCCCACTTTACTTTGCTCTGGTG
>BJBW01017391.1:478-31968 GCA_004320125.1 Scolopax mira
CTGTTAATTTCAGAGAGTTAGAGGAGGTCTAACTAAAATTTTACCTCAAACTGGGACAATAACTAATAATGTTTTCTCCTGAAATCTTTCATAAAAAGACAAGACTTTTCTAACTTTTTGTTATAAAAGTTAATGTTTTATGTCTCGATTAATGGTGAGTCACAATGAATGACCTACCTGTAAATAAAAGGCTCCTGTCCCACTTACTGCATCTATTTAGCTTCTGTATTGTTCAA
Source organism: Scolopax mira (assembly GCA_004320125.1). Taxonomy (NCBI): domain Eukaryota; kingdom Metazoa; phylum Chordata; class Aves; order Charadriiformes; family Scolopacidae; genus Scolopax; species Scolopax mira. The sequence goes on from BJBW01017391.1 coordinate 715, forward strand.
GTCAGCTGTCTTATCTCTTACATGTAAAGAATCCTGATGGTACTGGGGCTTCTTTGTATTACGTAAACTATTAATACTAATGCTTACTTTTAGCTTCCTCCCAGAGCTGTATATTTTCGCTGTACCAACAGAGATGCCATCAGCTCTTGGCAGTTTAAATTACATTCAGGGTAACAGAGTCAGTGCTTTGGCCAATTAATAAAATTATACTATTGACAAATGGCCAAAGAAGCTGTAATATTTGATGCCTAATTGCTATCTGAACCACTGTAAATGAGAAATTATATTATCCCCTATTAAAATATAAAGCTGTGCATGAATGAGGACACACCACTACAAGTGTTCAGTGTTAGGGAGATTGAAAACATGACTGATTTTCTCCTGCATGTACATAATTGCCAGTATATGTGGAAAAAATAACATTATAGTTGAGTTTGAGCCCATCTGTGACCAAGTGTGCATGTTCCTCAGATAGGCGAAGGGCATGTAAATGGCCAGTCCAGCATTTAAGCAGTGACATCTAACACATGAGCTAGGTTTCTCATCACTGTGCAGAAGCATCCTGTAGCCAAGAAGAAGAGTTAAATTGATGTGTGCCCACTCAGATCAGCCTTGTCCTCACCATACCACATTTTCCTGCTTTGAATATATCTCTTTAGGTTAGAAGATCTCCACGCCGAGGACTGCCAACTGAAGGCTTGTCTGATGTCTAACACAGATGGCCATATTATCCCCTGGTCCTCAGGCACTTGCATAGCAAGCATAAATAATAACAACCCAGAGCTGGCACAAATAACAGGCGTTGTCCTACTCTTTGGTCTTTGTGGAACAAGGCTCAAGTCTACTGGCATATGCCTACTCCATGTTGTCTGCTAGACAAGGGAAAACCTTTATCAAGAAACTCATAAATCCAACCTTTTTTCTGGATTTCTCACCCCATGTTAGTTCCCTGCCTCCTGAAACCTGTGAGAAAGCAGTTTATTGAAAGGCAAGTGTCTGTGGAGATGCGGGATCGTTTAGCGCTGGTTACCACCTCGGGCGTTCTGGAAAGGCTCTGCTACATGAGGTGCATTTCAGAGAGGTGAATATGTGCTAAATGAGTCCTGCATATATGCCTTGTAGCTCTGGGAATGCTAGGCAGGTAATTAAGAAATCACACGGCACAGGTGTGCCAGGTGAAGTTTGGTAGCTTGCTTTTGATCTAAATTGAGATGCTCTGGGGATTTAAATTCTTAAACAAAAAGGGCATAAATAAATAGTCAGATTTTTTTTTTAAGGTTGGAACATGCAGGCTATAAAATTTTGTCTTGGATGTACACAAGTAAGCAATGGTAGAAGATTGTTTAAGGCTAGGGCTTTGTTTTAAATGGGGGTGTTTTCATTAAGTTGGGTCTGATTAGTTTTTTCACTGGGAATTTCCCCACAGATATAAACAGGAACAGTGTTTAGTTTTTGGGAACTAACTCAGTAATAAGTTATGAAGGTGTCTTTAAAAATAAACCTTGAAAAACCAACAAACCTAACCAAAACCTGGAGTTACTCAGAGCATTTATTTTTAAATATTCATACTTGAAAATGAGATGGCTTTAAAGTCTGTAATGAGTCCTTCAATGTACCGCACTCTAGTTAGAGCATTACTTCATAGCTGGAAACCAAGAAAAAGACTGACAATCAATTCTTAAATTATTCTAAGCCCACACAATAGCCTCTTGCCACAAATTTTCGACATGGTGCCTATTTTGCTACAATGTGGGTGGGGTGAGATTGGGATAAACAAGAACACAACTGCCCACTTTTGATTTTTCATCTTTACTAAAGTTCAGTCTTGAACAGATAATTTCTGCAAATTTGAAATATTTCAGTGCCTCTGTTTCTTACATGATTCCCTGATAAAACTGAGACCAAAAAATCATGTGTAAAAAGGTCATCATATATTTTAGAGTTTGAATAAGAAAATGAGGTTTCAGGAAATAAGACTATCGCTCTGAAAGGTTTAACCTGGTTCTTTGGTCTTCTGAAGCAGGAAAGCTTTTATATACTTTCTCCAAACAAATTGGGTGGCTATCTCTGATCTATCAGAATGCCCTTAAATTACTTCTTTTGATCCCTTGGGTAAGAAAGATAGCATAGGTGATGTCATAGAGCTCCTTCCAGCCCTGCTGTGTGATGCTGACTCTTCTCCTCCAGAAAGCTAAATGCAAGAAAGATCATATGCAGTGCGGGCCTGTGGAAGGGTGCTGATACAAAGCAACAGCAAAAGCAGAAGCGACACTCTTGCAACACTACGAATATGCCATAGTCAATTTTTGAATGTCAATTTTATGCTTGCTTTTAAGAAAAGCAAAAGACCAATTCACATTATGTGTTGAAACCTCTCTTCAAGTCAGACTATGGTAGTGGGTGTGATTTACAGCATGAAGTACAGGACTGTGGGAAAGCTGAGATTACAGGGTCCCTGTGCAGTATGTGGTTTTAGAAAAATGCCTAAGTCTGATGGAAGGATGTGGATGGAGGAGTTCGTCTGAAACTCTGAAATCCAGAGCTTGGTATGGATAGTGATTTTGAAAAGCCTGGATTCTGGTTTGGGTCAGATAAGATGAAAATAGAAGTAACAGAGAACTGCTCCAGAACCACTTTTTTTTTTTTTTTTTGGTGGCGGTGTGTGTGTGTGTATGTGTGTGTAGAGATGAACTGCTGCTTTAACACATCTCCAAGAAAAATAAAACATGATTTTGACTTCCTGAGCATCCTGAGGGGAGAATCCATGCCCAGACAGTATTATCTTACAGTTGGTTGATTTGTTTTCTGCTGAAATGTGCTCTGTTGTCACCCTTTAGGTTTATCATAAGAACAAGGTTGTTCTGTCACTCTTAGGAAGTCCGGAGAATTAGCAGGGGTTTCTTCCATTTCACTCGTTCCTTCACTTCTTCCTCTTCTCAGTCTTTGTCTAAAATGTGGAGACCAAAAATCAAATGTTTTTATTGAAATGCTCTTCAAAACATTACCTCCTTCTGAAAGTTAAAAAAGATTTTTTCCCCCTAAATATGCTGTAGAGAGGAACTCATTTTCCCTAACAGCTCCAATGAAGGGAAATTCTGCCCCATCATATCATCCATTCCTTCACTTAGCAAGATACAGAATTTGCCTTTCTTCCTTTTTCACTACTCACCAATACTTCCCACATCCCTTTTCCCCCAATTACTTGATGAGTAAATTAAAACGAAAGGGGAGTTTATTTACAGCTAAACACCTTTGGATTTCTCCCCAGCTGGTGTTTGTGTCCCCCCGAGCTGTTGGATTTCTCATGAGAACAAAGATGTTCTGGTGTTTTGACTTTGAAGAGACCTGGAATATTAATGATAATATGGGAGTAATGGGTAAATCTAGACTGTGAGTAAACTTAGCCTGTAATTCACTGCTGTCTCAGACAGTAGTTCTTCTTGCTGTGTTGCAGGGGATTCTGCACTTACCACACTGCTTCTGGTCTCATAAGGGAACAGGTGTTGCGTGGAAGGAAATGCATTGAAGGACCGTTGTCATCCCAGAGCTCAGATGCTTTCTTTTAAGCAGACATCAGTGAACATTTATTCTCCCATCTTAGTAAAAATAAGAGAATCTAGTGAAACACTTTAGAGGACCTTAGTAAAAATGAGTTGTGCACTGGATATGAATTTGACACATCTGAGAGTGTTAGAAGGATATTTATACACATGGTGCTGACCATATCCCCTGGCTCTTCCTATGATGGGGTGCAAGGTAACTTGGGACTGAAGCTTGAGGGAGGAGCTGCACTCTGGCTAATGAAGACTTGCATCAAGTTGTACAAGTGCAGGGCAAGTTATGAGCTACAAAGCTCCTAGGTAGGCTGGTGCCTGGACACACAGACATGAAAGATGGCTCCCACCAGAAGATGTGGTTTCTTATCACCTCTTTTTCATGTTAAGGCTGGTTGAATGCCCTCCTCTTCACAGGAAAGGTTAAGGCAGCCACCCAAACACGCTCAAGTGATGTGTGTTACAATTGGCCCACTCATAAAAATTAGCTACCAGTGAGTTTAGCCTTTTAGCCCCTTTCAGGGAGAGATTCAGGCACAGGCAAAGCCTGCCCTGTTGGTAGCAAGCACAGGTTTCCAAGAGTCTATTAATTAGGGCCATGGAAGATAGAGTCACAAAAACAACACAATCAAGTTAATCACTGCTTTCACTCCATCACTCCACAGAGTGTGGAGCCAGATGTCATCTTTGTATTAGACTCATACCAAGATCCTTCACCCCATCATGTCAGTCTTTTGCTGCAGTGGCAGCATATTAATTGCCAGAGAAAATCCATTTCTTGTCTGGCTTAAACAGTGGTGAATGTAGTGGGGGCTCTCCTTGGTTTCAATGGACTTGTGATGTTTTACATCAGTAATATGCTCAGCAATTGGAGGTAATTATTCTCCCATTTTACAGATAAAAATTGAATCTTGAAGAGCTCATGTGACTTCATACCTCCACTGCAGCACTAATCCAATGAACTATTTCTCCAAATCAAACTGCCATTTCACGGACTACATAGGTTGGATTTAAGTCTAGAACTTATTTAGGTGTCCTATTTATTTAGTATTTGAATTGAAAAGGCTGACAGTAGGATCTATGGTTCCTTAACATTTACATGCATATATGCATGTTACTGGGTTGGCAAGCATGTTTGTAAAAATATTTGTGCAGAATGAAACATTAAAGAATTGATCTTTTGATGTTTTAATGCATAGCTGGGTTTTTACTTTTAAGTAGGTATTATCACTAGTGTGCTCCTTTTGTTTGTTATTTTACCAAATTTGCCATTTGGTAAAACAAAAAACAAATAAACAAAAATACCAAACAAAAAACACAAGTAGGTTGTGTTGACTTATAGCCAGATCTCTGGCTTATTTTCTTCTGTTTTGAAAATTAAATCTTAATCTAATTTGAGATTGGAGGAAAAATAGTTGTGATGTATTTTCTGTAGGTAAAGCGACTTGCTTAATGTGCTTTTGTGCTTTGTTTATGTTACTGATTTTACAGTAAGCAAAATTTATTAGGGGTGTTATCCCTTTATAGAATCTATTTGATAATGGCTTTTTCATGAAGTATAATTTATATATTATATATAATAAAATATTATATAATAAATATAAATATAAATATATAATAATAACATATAATAAAATATATATTTTATTAACTCTGGACATAAGTTAATAAAATACAGTATTACAATAACATAGGCTTTGTCAATAGGTCTCTGAAACATGGGAACACAAATTGATCTCAGTACAACTATATATGGCTATTGATTTTGATTGCAGACCAAGAATTGTGTCTTGTATTTTTGTGTTTCTACACTGTAATTTTCCTGCTCCCTCCATCCCAAAAGCTCTTCTCTTGTTCCACCACTTTCTGGGGTACGTGGGCATGCTTTGAGTTGTACCCAAGAGCACACTCTTTCTATGGACTCCTGCTTCTAGTGTCCAAATCTCAATAGCCTGTCAGCTCAGCACTATAACAGGTCTAATACACAAGGCAGGTGAACAGTTTAGAGATAAAAGCTTATATTTGCAATTAGACCCAGAAAGAGATTGAAAGCAAGTGCAGGCTCCGCAGGGCCAAAGTGTAGACGACCTTACTAATCCAGATGGAAGAAGCCCAGGTGGCAGTGGTAAGGGTCTGTGACTCATGTGAGACATCACAGCTGCTTGGCCATTAGAGTGTGGGATAGAGAGTGCAAAGCTCACCATGCTTGTTTGGACATCCAGATATTGCTGATTTCTGTATGATTCCAGCTTTGTAAACTTGTACTGACAAAAGAGGGACAGTTGTCAGGAAAGGGCCAGTTGGTATGTGCCATTTGATTTGATTATTTCCCTACATTTCAGCAAATCTTTGTACAGACACTGAAGAGGGAAACATTGCTAATACATGGCACTAGCATCTCTTTGGATAATGAATCAGACACTAAGGGGAGAAACAGCTCCTCTGAGCCTAGTATGCCAAAAGCTGAAGGAATTCCTATATCCACTATTGTTTCTGTGGTTTGTTTGCTGAGGAGAGTCTTGCATAGACCATAAATGCCAGCATATGCCACCCCTTTGAACCAGACAGATGTTTTAGATGACCTCTAGATATATTAACAAGTACCGTCAAACATTTCAGAGTATAAATCATTATGTTAGGGTATTGTTTATTGGCTACCTATCATAATTCTTATATAGCCTATGATAAACTAGTGGTCTAGATTGTCTACTGAAACAAAAGTGACAACAACATCATATCCCACAGCAGAACACTCCTACCTCGTGTGGCAGGTCTGAAAAGCATTACACAGCCCTTTCCACAGAGGGATTGGGAATGCGGCAAGGGGCTTTCTGCAGATGTTAGGTGGAGTGCTGTATCTTATAGAGAACTATTAGATATATATAAAAAAGATGTCAGCCGCTGGGCGTTTGTTAGATTAATGTCCTCTCTTAACATGAATGCATAGAAGGTAGACCATGTGATTATGCAGGTATGGTAATTATCCTTCAAAGAGTTGGAAAGCTTTGACGTAACCCCTGTGTCCCAAATGTGCTGGTTCCAGCACTCGCTAGGGGGAAGAATAAGGACTTGCATCTGCCAGCCTTCCCCATGTGATAATCTGGTATTGTGCCTTATAAAATCTGACAAAATTGTAAATGGCAGTGGCTTTTATAAGAACTAAAATGACTTAGCAGAGTTTGGTTTTTTTCCTGATAAATAATTTCTCTGATGTGCTGTTCTAACATGCAGAGACATGCATGAACTATTGTTAAGTATTCCAATTCATGAACGCTTTGCAACAGGCCACAACAAGCTAGCATCATCTTTTAAGTATTTTAAAACTATTTTTACATGTCTTTACAACAAGTTATAATGTATCTTATAATAAAACAATTTCTCTGCTGCATATTAATTACTATTCTCCAGCAGCATGTCCTCAGTGCCTGTAACACTTGACTGGAAATGTGAGGGCTGAATCGGCCTCACACCAGTTCACCAGTGCAGGAGAGCCCGTATTTATGGATCTCCATTCCAGAGCTCTGAGACAAAGACAACAGACATCCAGCATCCAATAATCCTGCCATTCTTCCAGTTATTTTGGTTTGACCAGATGTTCAGTCTGCTTTTACTACCCCACCGGCATTTTAACTTGTATCGTTTTTGCATTAAGTAGCTGTTCTTGCCAAGAAGGGACTCACCTTCTTGGCTAAGATCAGTCCAAAAAGGACTCATCTGAATCACTAAAGATGACTAGAGGCACAGTTTTTTTGTCTAGGTCATTAGATTCATGGGTGGATGGAACACAGTTCATGGATGATTAGGGGAGAATGTGCACATGTATCAGGTCTTCAAATATTTTTATATAAAGGAACTGTTAGGACCCTGAGGACAATACCTAGCCTTCACCCACCCCGGCCCATTGTCCAGGAGCCCCATTTCAGCCCATCCTGGGGCTCTCAGACCATGTCCCAGCAGTGATGGAGGACTGTGAGTCTCCAGCTATTTCTCTGATCCTGTCTCCTTCTGCTCCTTCCTGGACCGCTTGGATTTCCCCTGGCCCTGGTCCATGGCTTGCTATGTTGGGGGTTGCCAGTGCAGCCTGTAACCAACCCCTGGCTCTTCCCACCACATTAGCCCAGATGTGACTGCACCATTGAGGAGGGCTGGGACTGTGCTTGGTCCTGCTCAACTCCTCAGCCCCAACAGTGCAGAAGCAGCCAGATTTTATTAGTATTTCTCATGTACTGTCTTTCTCTACTTCTAGAAAGAATAGCAAGTGCAGTGCTAAAGTGTAGTCAGTGGCATTAGACTTCTTTTCCAAGCTTTGTAGGGACACAAAGCTGCTCTCCCAAGTACAGACAGCTCTAACCCGCCTCAAGTCTGTGCCTCCTTTCTGTACATTTAGGTCTAGCTTGTATTGCTAGTTGCTCTAAGGCTCATCAGATATTTTTCATTCAAGTGAAGTCATCAATAAGATCATAGGCAGGACACCTATGAATCAGTTAATCTGGGTTCGTATCCAATAAGGATATGCTTTTTAATATGAGGTCATATCAAACCCAGACACCTTTTTCTTTTTCTCTGTTCCGAAATCCTTCCCAGCTGCCAGTAGACAAAGTCCAATCCCTTTGTACAGCAGAGGTACTGTAAACTAATGTAAGCGTCAAACTTCATTGTATATATCTGAGGAGAAAAACGTTACATTTTCAAGATCAATGAAGATCATCTACTTTCATGATGCATTGTTCTCACTAACAGTGATGTACGGGAAGCACCTGAGAGTCAATCTGGAAACTTCTTTGGCCAGGACACAACAATGTCTCTTGGTTGTTGCTGCGTGGTCTGGCAGCTGTTGCTGCTAATCTGGTTGTCAGGGCCTGCAGGTGTATCCGTATTTACACAACTGGCTTCTAAGGACCTACATTTATCAAGTCATGATTTATACTCTACAGATTGCTTGAGGTTTTTTGGTTTGGGGTTTTTTTTTTCTTTTTTTTTTTTTTATTGAACACTGAGAGTAAGACTGAATAAGGGAGCCCTGGTCTTATTTTCATGTAGGTTGGAGGCTTATTAAATTTCCCTGCATCATTTACCTTCCTAGATGCTTCTCTATGTTTGCTGTGATGAGTCACCATGGAGTGTTGGAGGTGGTGAGGTTTAGGTACCATGCACAGCTATATGGTCCATCAGAATTTAAAGCTGCATCAGGTCTGTGCCACGTGTTACTGCTGGATGCTGAGAGGGAGGGTTTGTTGTTTGGGTGCAATAGCCTATGAATATGGATCTCCTGCCTTCATGACCTGATGTGGTATCTCCTCTTGGCATTGCGCTGCACTGGAGCTGGTATGGGGATCGCTGCTGCTTGAATAGACATGCCCATTGCAGTCCCATCGGGTTGCATCCAGATAGGTGAAACTTTCTGGCTTTCATTCCATGCTTTTCTCCCCTAGATCATAGGGAAGGAAAGGGTGGGTCTGTCAGACAGTGCCCTGAGCAATGGTTTATTTGAGGAGTCTGCAGGGTATACAAATGAATGCTCACCTTTTGTGTTACAGTGGGATAAAGAATAAAGGTACTGCACGCCATTTCAAATACCCTTAAATTTTCAGCACAAAAGTGACTCTCAAGAGTGTGTTTTGGGTTTACGGGTCATAATTCTGTTTCTGTCAGGCCCATTAATAATTAATTTTTTTTTCTGCCTCTGAAAGCATTTTGCTTCAGTCATAAGGTCAGAGGTGAGGTTCTGGTTCTGGCAAAACTTCCACTAACTTCATTAGGTAACTGCCCACTCCACTAATCACTTGAGCTAATGACTGGATTTCCAGGAGAAATAGTGCTTCTTGGAGTAACAGAGACATTCTACGAGATAGTTACATGTGTAATGTGAAATTATCATCCAAAGATAGAATCTTCTTATTGGTTTTATTGGTGATTCTTTTTTTTAGATTATTTTTTGTTCTTGATGATAACATCAATTGCCCTGTGATATGACCAAAAGTTTCTTGGCAACTAGCCATCTTTCATGTAAGGAAGATAATATTTCTATTCATCTTATTTTAAGTGACCTATGGACATTTTGATGGGAGCCATGATTTGCTGAAGAGCGAGATTGAAATTTTAGTTCTCACCTCTGAAGGCTCCTTTTCTTCTTTCGCTTCTTGAATCTCTCACTGAATACCCTTTCACTGTGATAATGAAGCAGACCATTAATGGTAACTCTTCCAAATATAAGTGTTCATAAAAATGAACTAACAGTAGCCAAGCATCATGAAACAGAAATATTGCACTGGGTGCTAAAATCCATCCAAATTCATTACTCTGCTCTTCTTGGAATTTTGTTTATATCAGAAATTCTGTCAGTAATTATTCAGTTCCATGACCTTCCAATTTATACATGTCTGTACTTTTTAGATCTAAAGAGAACTATTGATTATTTCAGCCATGGAACAAACCCTTTTATGTTATCTTGGTTGTAGTTTCTGGTGAAGTTCCCAGGCCTAGCCCACTGGACATCTCAGAACAACCTGTGGCTATTTAGTGAGATGGGGAAACATGCCCTTCTCAATCTCTTTGTCAAAACTCACAGAGCACGTACCTCTGCATCATATGGATGCTTTAGTTGCTACTTAATCTTCCTCCTGATGATGGCCTTAATCATTAACCAGTTTCCCACATTGTGGAGATCAGTGACAGAGGACTATTTAGTAAAGGAATTGTTCTCAGAATGTCTTGCCTTTTGAGGACCACGCTGATTTCTTTGTTGTAACTGGTAAAATGATGAGGAGGTCGACTTTTCAAAGTAAGGGGAGCCTTGCCATCTTTCTTTTTACATTGCTGGGAGCGCGTCATGGTATGACAGCCCTTCAACACAGTGCATCTGCAGGGGCAACACTCTGAGAGGTATTTTTGGGCAGGGAACAAGAATAATTTGATATGAGCTATTTGCCTAAGTTGTTCCCCCCTAAGTCATGGCTCTGTTCCAGGACAATGATAATAGGACAATGACTGTCACTTAGCAGAAACTTACTGTGAGTCAGAGGAGCAGAAAACATGCTGGACTCTATATGAACAGCCTTAATTCTCCTTGAGTCCTTGGGCCTAGGGAATAGCCAGAGGTACACACCTCAGAAGATCCATGAAGAGGTGACCTAGAAGACCTGCTGAGAGATGAAAGAACTGCAGTCACTGGGAAGCAGCAGGTGCAGGATTTATGACTCTGCCTTAACGGGACCCTAAGTTGATACTGAGTTTTACAAACCTCTACTGATTCCTGCCCCTGTTTGCACAGCACATACTCTATATTGTTGCAAAGCACTTGTTGCAGTGACTCATAACCCACATTGGAAATACAAATAGGGACAGATCATTGCAATCATTTATGTATTTAGATAAACAGCTACTCCCTAGCACCATTGAAATGCCTGTAAAATATATATATATAAATCATGTACTGACAAATGTACACAGAGGGGGATAAAAAAACATGTAATATTTTACAATATTTTTATTGTAGTGTTGAGCCTCATTTCCGCAGCAGAGTTCCCACTTTCAGCTGAAATGGGCCATTACTATATTACACTACAAGCTCTGCAAAATTTCAAGGGAAAATAAAGGGACATTGTCATCGTATTGCCCTTCACTAACAAAAGTTACCTCCACTGTTTAAATAATATCCTTGGTCTTTGGCTCCATGCATTATTTAATAATCTTGGAAACTTCTGTGACCTTTAAGCAATAGTAAACTGTGATTGCTTGACAAATAGGTCAATGTTTGTATAATAGTTGTGTCTTTGGAGGTACAAAAATATTCATCAGAATGCTTTGACAGACTTCCCCCACCCTCCATTTTTTTGGCAGTTTTCCCGCAGCATTGTTAAACATTATTCCACTTCAAGGGTATTTGCAGGACTAGGAAGCAGGCAGTATATTATGGTCCTTGAAAATACAGGGTGGGGGAGACTCTACGTCTCCGAGACACACATTCACACATGCATGCACAGATATATGCCATGAGTAACTGTTGGTAGAAAGTATTTGTTACAAAAAGTCGGTAAAATGATTGGGTATCTATCTTGTGTGCTAAGCACCTTGGTGTAGATATGTTGGATTTATTCCTAGTTAACATGCACCCTGTTTTAGGGGGATGATAAACTGGTATTTTCTGTTTGAAGGGCATACTTGAAAGCAAGGAACTCAGTTTGAACTTCTGGTTTTATTGTTAGCAGCATTGGTTGCAGGGCCAGGTAAGCAAACGTGGGCTCCTGCATGCTCCTTAGCAATACTTAAAGGGAAAGTTGTATTGACACATCCTCTATTACTTAGGTTAGAATTAGGGTGATCATAAAAGGCAGAAGTAGTCTCAAACAAGAATATTGAATAATGCAATAACTTTGTTCCATGGCATTTTGTATGAAAGTGTCTGTAGTGTCACTGTCATCTGCTTAATGTTAAATTCCTCTGTAACATCTATTTAACACTGAAAAGTGTGGCTCTTCACAGCTGCATAAGAATCATGAAATATGTTTCACTTAAAAAACCCACTTTTTTTGCACTGCAGCGCAATATACATACATAAGTACAAATATAAACACATAAATATGCATTATCATGATATACTGTTTTGAAAAATGCCAAACATGGAAAACAGCTCCAAGTTTTTTTATGTAATTGTAAATATTCTGGCTGGTTTTGCCTTTCTTACAGTGCACAGTTGTGTTTGTCAACACACAGATATTGCACTCAGAAATGTTATCATACCACCTGCTACTAAAATTCAAATCCTACTTCTTAAAGAGAAATCACACATGAAGCGTAAGTATTTATTATTTTAAAAATTCTGAAGTTGCACCTGATGTTGTGCTTCGAATCCTACCTTCTACTTAAGCATCAAATGAAAAGATAAGAAAATAATTTTGGTAAGGGCATTCAAGAAAAAAAATTGGTCCTTTTGATTTCAAATAAAGTTCTGTACTGGTCCATAAGCATTAAGTTGATGATAATTTTGTGTGAAATTGTCTGTCAGACATCTCTCATTTAAGAGCCAAAACCCATGTTGTGCCTGACTGAAGTGTATTGTAGTAGATCTCAGGTCAAGGTCTGGTTTAACAATGAGGAAATCTTCCTAGCTTGGGAGGGTTACATATACACTTGGCATATTTGAACGAAAGCATCTTTATCTGTTGACTTTTTTTCCAAAGGCGGAAGCTCTCAACCCTTTCAACTTGAAGCACAGTACAAAGAGCCGTTGGCATTGCAGTGCCATCTTTGAGCTGGATCTCAAGGATAACTTGCTTCCCTCTGTTTGGCTTTGCACCATTATTAATGCTCTAACTGGGATGTGCTCTGAAGTAGTTCTGACTCAGTAGTTCTCCATTAATTAATTAGTAATCCTCTATCAGAGAATACTGCCAGGTTACAACAGATACTGATAACTCCTAAGGATTTATTGTATTCAGTAAATAGAGGCTTCAAAGCGGCAACGTGGTACTGAGGTGTAATCTTTTCAATTATTTCCAATGTTAAAGCTCTGAAATTAAACTGTAAGGGTTTTATTATAGTATTTTTTTCCCCCTTGGAAAATAATTAGCTTTAAAACATTTGTCTTTATTTAAGTGTTGGAAAAAAGTTTTCTGGTGTGTTCTCTTAGGTTTATGCTTTGGCTGATAGCAGCTAGGCATCTTGCCTGGCAGGAAAGCAGAGCCACCTCTTAGCCAGGGGAGTGTATGCAGGAGGCAATCAAGAAGTAATACAGTTACTTAAGAGATAAAAGGACTTACAAGAAATGCCATAAAAATTAGAACTCCAATGATACACTGCATTTTGGTGGCTGTGAGGGTCCCTTGATGAAACCACGTGTTACTTTTTTTGGAAATTAAGGTTTTCGGGAGTGTAGTCCTAGTTCAGAAACAGGATCCAGTTATAAAGTTTAGTGAAAGACTAACTACAAATGGACACACTCTAAATGACCCTGGAGCAAATTGTATTGTTATTCAGATAACGGTTAGGAAATAATGATCTACATCAATTAAGATCTGAAATCATAAAAAGGAAAAAGTAACTGAGGTAACTGCTCTATTACAATTCATATTTGAGTATATTAACACAGGAAAATTAATTAATGTATTTAGTCATTAGCAGTGATTACAAGCTGCAAATGATATATATTTATAACATACAGTATTGTAAAACTTTATTGAAGAATCAGTAACCTTGAGAGGAAGGATTTAAACATGTTTAGTTTTCTTCATCTTAATATTTAAGGAATAACAACATTTCTCTCTCCAGGAGAGAATGCCCAAATACACAGACAATCTTGTAAAACACAGAGTTTATGAGAAAAAGATCAGAGAGTGCAGAAAATTAGGTATGGCAGGGAAAATAGTTGTTTGCAAACAGTTGGAAATGTTCTCTTGAGTGTCACTTTTTATGATAATCTAGAGTCGGTGAGGATATCTACACTTACAAGAAAGTAAGGTAAAATAAATAATAAAGTAATAAGATCTTCTTAATAATTAGTGGTGTGCTCATTGGAACAGAAATGAAACTTGATAATAGAGTGTTTGCCATTATCTTCCTCTCCTCTGCGCTGTTCCAGTTGCCATCTTTCCTTATTTTGCCAGCTTTCATTCCCCTGCATTCCTCTGATTCCTCCATTCCTTCTCATTCTTTTTCCCTAACCTTCATCTTAACCTTCAGTCTCCTCACACATCTTGCAGTCTTCTGTGTCCTCTTGTTCACCTCAGCCATGGATTGTTCTTTGTCCATGGCCATTTTACTTAACTCAGGGACAACATTCCTGGTGTAAAAATAACACTATATGGAATTTATTCATACTCTCTCCTTGCAGCTCCAATATATCTCAAAGTTTTGAATTTATTTACCTTGCTTTTCTTCCATGACTTCTCTTTCTTTGTACAGGCTCTTGTTGTTTCATGTTCCCTGACCACGAAGGGCCTGGCAGGGCATTTCTTTTCCCTATTACTTCCAGTACTGTCCTCCTAGCTCTTTCTGCTTTGTCATTGCTGTCATCAATATCTACTTAATTCCTACAAATTTCTACTTAATTTCTATATTTTTTTTGTTCTTTTTCCTCCTTTTATTTTTTTTTTTTGTTACCCACAAATGCATATCCTTCTTTATTATATCCACCACAAGTATTGTGGCAAAATCTACTTAAACTCACCTTTAAACCAGGTAACTTCTCCTTTGTGTCCTGCCTCTTCAGGCATAATCTGTGTTCACTTCAGGAGTCATTTATAACCAGTTATCACCTACCTGCTACCCCTCAGTGAGTTGTGCCCAGACATCAGTCTTGAGTGCCCTTCAAATTCACAAGCATAAAATAAATTTTCTTATGATAATTCTAATTCTTGGGAGATAATTCTTATCACCTCCTACAAAAAAAATCAATTATTATTTTTAGTATTACTACTTTTAAGGTGTCTTTTTTCTGTGATGCTTGCAAAATAAAAGTTAGGGCAATGGTATATAGAGACTTTCTGATTGACATTTTCATTTTCTCTATGTGCTTTCATACTACATCTATGGAAATGGGAAATTGTGTATAATAATGTGAATTAATCCTTTAGTTCAGTAGATACAGCACTTACTGCAGTGGGATCTTGTTTAATATCTCTTCAACATTACATTATCATTATTTTTCTCAATGAAATTTAACTTGATCAAATTCCTAGTGAAGCAAAGTAAAATTTTCCCAGCTCACAAAAGTAATACAAACCTAAAACAACTGCAAAACAAGATTTCTCATCTCTCTGAATCCTACAGTTATATCAGCATCTAATGAGCACTGTATTACCCCCAAACTCCTAGAATATGAGTGGAAAAGTATCTTTCACTATAAGATAAAATTAAAGAAGACTTAAATTGCATTTTAATCAAATTAATTTGATAAATACTTTGAAACAGTGGGAGGATAACTGGGAGAGTGTTTAATGGGGTAAAGTATGATGTCCCCTTTTCCAAGCAACTCAAGTCACAGCATGTCCTGAAATCCACAAACCAGTTCTGCTCTGACAACATGCAATGACCTTGGTGAAGAAAGAGTGTTTGTCAAAAGGAACTATTGATTCACCATGTTTAAAACCAGCCTCCAGGAATGCAGGAAAATGGATGCAGAGCAAAACATCAATTATAGCTTTTATGAGTAACATCTCTAACATGGAACCTATTGCTTTTTTAAATCTACCATGACTAAATGGTAGATTTAATGCTGATAATGAATATACCTAGTAATAAATGAATATATCTGAAGTTATCAGTATTTACCATACCAGGTTGCAGAGAACAGCTCATAACCTACAGCAACTCCCTGAGTTGTTCAGTGGTGAAGAACTAAGTAGAAAGGCAAGTAGATTAATTGCATTATTTACTCTGCACCTTTGGCATCTGTTGGAGTTGATGGGAGCTGAAGACACGTGTAGCATCTCACAGATCAAGATTTTGTCACCCACTGTTATTTGGCCCTTTTTCCATTATGCAAAATAAGTACCTATAAGACTATCCTTAAACTCATATGTGATAAATTTTAGCTCTGCATTCCATCCAAGTCTTGCTAAATGTCCTATACATGAAGTCACAAGTGAAAACCTGAGTATAGCAGGATGTCTGTGTTGAGGGTGTAATAGCATGGGAGTTACCAGCTGTATTTATTTCTTGCATGGTTCATGGAAAGACACGCTGCAGGTTTCTGTGATAATTGCCTTTGGCAGTGGAAGAGACTGCCCTGATGTGCCTTGGTGGATGCTCTCAGTGCAGAGCTGGAAGGGGCAGAATTGTGGTTCTGACTCCTTTTTGCCCTGCTCTGTGAGGTCAGCTAGCACTGCATGGGAGCTACATACATCCCATGAACCTGTTCTGGATTTCAGCTGTTGTAAATGAGGGAATGCTGATCAAATGACTTCTTCATGTACTAGAAAAAAATATAGAAAACGGGGATCTCAATTGTTTTTAAGCAACCAAGGAACTAATTGAAAAATCATTACAAAGCAATAAAAGTTTTGTATGTGATGTCTATACATCAAGGCAATGAAACACTGGAAGCAGAGATTTACATTTTTCTGATCTGAGATGATCACAAGAAATCGTAATTTAAAGAAAATGCATTTATTTATTTTTCTTATATCTGTATTCTGTAAATTATTCTTCACTGTGGTGAAGGAAAATCAATTGTTATAGGTATTGAGTGCTTTTTAATAACATTCTTATACATAGCTTTTTGGTAAACATTATTCTAAATTCAAACATCTTTATAAGTATCTTATGTGGACTATCTCATAACTTAGATATGATTCAAGTTATGCTTGTAAAATCTCCACTTAAAATGAATCTCCATGTGACAGATAATTGGCTGCAGGCCTGTTTTTTGTTATTGATTTAACTTAATGCCAATGTACACAGGTGTGTTGGCAGGTTGTTCAAGCTTCCAAGGCACCCACATTTGGCAGGGCAATAAATTGTTGCATAATAAGATTATTTTCTCCTTTCAGTCTTGAATCTTTTCAAAAGTTGTATTTTAAAACTTTCTAGGTATGTATGTGAGTGCAAGGAAAAATACACAACAATGTTACCATAAGGCATGTTTCAATTTATTTTTTGAGGCACTCAAGGAAACAGCAACATGGAGATAAGATATCTGCAAATGTATATATTCTCCAGCTGAAGGGAAAAACCAAAACCTTTATATAAATTAGGTTGTTTCTTAGTTTGTTTCTTCATGCTATATACAATTCTACATTGTTGTCAGAGAAATTGCTTATTTTAGAAAGAAATACATCACTGAAAATAACAGACAGCAGATGTGATTTGCCATTGCACACAGAAATAACTGCATCAAAGACATCCAACTGAGGCCTCATTTGAATACTTTGAGCAAAATCCTGGCTGTGTTGAAGTTGGCGGGAATTTTGCAATTAACTTCAGTTGGGCTTTGGTTTACTTCTCTGGTAATGAACTATGGGGCAAAGTCGGTATCCTGGAGGAACAAACAGGCTAATATGGAGAAAAGGAAGAATGCCACAGTGGGTCACAGGTAATGCAAATTCTCAGGAGAGCAATGACCTTGGAGGAAAAGAAAAGCAGGGGAAGCATTGCTGTGGGATTGCTTTGTACAGTGAAGTGGAAGGAGACTTCATGAAAAGATGTGGAAGACTGTTCCGAGTACAGCAGGTAGCATGAATGAACGTGTAAAATTGAGAGGAGGAGAAAACACTTCTACAAACCCGAAGAAAAGAATGAAGTGCTGTATCCAAAATTTGGAAGAGTCTGAAAAGCTCTATGGTGCTTTATGGTGGCTCTTCTTTCACCCAAATGTTTCTCTTAGGCTTAGTTCAAAAGAAAGAAGGATTTGTTTAGCTTTCCAGATGTGTCCGCTAATCTGTGTTTCAGAAGAAAGCACAGTTAGCTGTCCCCTCACAAGGAAAAGGTCACAGCTGAGAAAGCCAGCTCAGGACAGGGGTGAAATGCTTTGCCTGAACGATTCAGAGCAGCTGCATGGCACTGGAGTAGGCAATCCCTCTCCTGGGCCGAGGGCTGTTTTTTTCATCCTGGCACTTCTTTTCATAAGAAATAAAATACTGTCAGCAAGTTAATAGAATGGCAAAGTCCCAGTGATGGCGTTGGAAATACGGTGGATAGTGTTTTTCCAGTGATCTCAAGGAGCCATCCTCCTCAGCCAGTGCTAGTTTAATTAAAGTGTATTAGATAGTACTGGTAAATATATACTCGGGATCTCCAATATGTGCATTATTGTAGATCTATTAGGTTTTATGAGGCTAAAGGTAGCCCAGTAACATCTTGACATAAGCTGCAATTACTCCAAAGGAGCAGTTGCAGCGTATCATGTCCTGTTGTACTCTGAGATGCCTAAGGTTAAAACTCATTGAAACAATGGCAAGAAGTTGTCTGGGTCTGTAGTTTAAAGCAGATGATACACATTCACTAAAAATTAGTATGAAATATTAATCAAAAGCTCGCTGCTCTGGATGCCCACCAGGCACTATTTGAAAGTTAAATAACTGTTGGGGTTTTTTCTCTTTAGATACCCAAAGACTTTATTCCAAAGTATATGCTGATGGAAGAAAACATACCAAATTAAAATCTTGTCAACATAATGCTTTGTTTTAATTTAAAGGAGTATACAACAGAAATACCCTCCCTTTTTAAATCGGAAAGATGCCAATCTGGAAAACGACATGCTGTGCATGTATACATGTGAAAGATGATAATGGTGGAGGTTTGCACTCCTCCAAAGGGCTGTAGAACAAAATCAAAGACAGGTCACTGTTTTCAAAAGGTTTATTAACCATAAAAGACAAGGCTGGGAGAAGCAGTATCACACATGGAAAATGCTCACAGATGCTGCAATCACAGTTGGGAGGCAGGTACTGCCATGCGTGCTCTTGCAGACAGTGGGAAGACCCCTCCCTTCCCCTGTGCTTTAAAAAGCAAAACAAATTTTCTTCAACGCACACAAAAGAGTGTTTGGCATCTGCTACTAAGCAACATTCCTGCTGCGTTTCACTATCTATCAAATGGCATGCTTGTCCTCTGCCAAGAAAAATACTTGTTCCCAATATTAATCATGCTCCCTGACTACCCTCTAGTGTATATTCTTCCAAGACTGATATCCATCCATGCAGCCATTTGAAAGATATTAAAATGGTTACAATGAACTCTCTCACTTACTGTGACGGCAAGAGCTGGGACATGCTCCAGAGTGGATGCACACAGTTCCCAGGGAGAAGGGAATGCCTTACGTCTCTCTGTACTGACTGCCCCCATCTCAATGAAGACTTGTCATTGCGAGAGTTTCGTGGGGGAGCCCCAGGCAGAGCTCTGATCTGGGAGGAAGAATGTCAAGGTGCAAGCTGTTGGAGAAATTACTAATAATAGCAGTTGGTAGAGAGATCCCAAAGCCTCTTGTGTGTAGGGTTAAAAGGAAAAGGAAAATATAATTGTAAAATGCCTAATAGTGCTTGAAAGGCTGTAGCTGTGAACTCGGTGAGAAGAGTTTTCTTTTCTGCTGCTTATTTGGTGAGATTAATTCACTGTGTCCACAGAGGCCCCGGCTTCTCTGAGATAGGATGCTACAACTACAGAATGAATCCCTGGTCAGATCATTTATGTAGCTCCTAAGACTAAGATTGAGACTGTTCTTATCAGCATCTGGAGTTCCTGGAAGTACTAGCAATTTGTTCCTCCACCTGACAAATTGCATTGGATTTCTCAAGACGAAAAATGCTTATTTCCTGATCAACATACTGACATCTCTACCTTGAAATGAAACATTCTAATTTGGTCCCTGCATAGTCCAGGAACTGAATCCCTTCCAGGAATGTCTAAACCTTTTGACATTTGGGCTCCTTCCTACAAACAGGCTGTTTGTGAAGGCAGCAACCAGTGCCCCGAGACACCTTGGCAAACTGCTGTTGCTGAGCAGCAACTAGAGAGCAGCTAGAAGCATCTCCACATGTTGCTGTCATGTGCTTTGCAGGCCACAGGTAACCTACCATCATTATAGCAAATTCTTCAGATGTTTGTATAGACATGAGGGTGGAATTCATGTAATTTACCTTTCAACATCTATAAAGTACATGTCTACAGCTGTGCTAATCATTCTAGGCTCCCTTTATAGTCAAGGAAGAGAAATAAGTGCTTTTAGGGTGCAATTTGCCTGACCTATTATAGACATTTACTTTAGGATGACATGAATCACACCCAAGGTTCCTATGGGTACCCTGCCTAGGTCCTCACTGACTGTACTGACAGCCTGAGGTGACTAGTTTAAGCGCACACTGTACACACGTTTAGGTACCTCTGTTTAATTAGATGAGAACCACCCACTGCCCATTACAGAGCTGGCTTTGAACATAGGTGACATACACAGTATCTGCAAAAGTACAGCAGACTGAAGAAAGCAGTGGAGCATCCTCATTCCACGACACAGAATAAGCGCCTTTGTTGACATGAGGAACACTTGCACAAGGATGTACAAGAACAAGTTACAGCAGCCACAACCTCTCATCACCCATCCTTCTCCCTTCTCCTTCTCCATGGAGTAGTAGCAGCAGCAACTATATTTTACACTTCATAGCTGCTGCCTCTGATATGACCAGGGACTAACTCTCCTCCTTGCATTATTTTCCTTCTCCTTTCTCTTTCCATCCTTTATGGGAGATGCAAGTGTGAAATTAGGGGCTGATGAGGGTAGGCAGCAGTGTGGACTGTGGGAGAAGGACTTAACTGTGCCCAGAAGTAGTTTAGGGACACAGTAGGATGTCCTGGTACCCAAAGGACCCAAAGGTTGGGAATGCACTGAAGGGTCAGATGGAGATCCCATCCATGCTTTCTCCATGGCATGGAGACATGGAGGCATGAAACATCCCTGAACCTCATTGCCTGTTCCCAGTCCTTCTTTCCCTCTCAGAGGTTCCTCAAATCTCTCTCTTACAGCATCCACAGTCACCTTCTCCTGTTTCCAAAACCCATCTTCCATCTCTGAGCCTGCTCTGCCCACTTACTCTCAGAGGTTTCGGTGGCGGCCTTGTGGACTCCTTTCCCCAAAGCTCCTCTCCATGTCCTTCCAAGTTCTGGAGTATCAGATGGTGCTTTGTGGCATGCAGTCATCTGTGTTGGTTTTGGTTTTTGTTTCTGTGTCCCATGTTGTCTTTTGTACCATTCAATGTACCATTTTATACTTTCCAAAGTATAAAACAGATTTTGAAAATTTGGATGACCCTCTTTTGGGAGAACACTATATTTATGCGTACACTTAATTATCCCAAGGAATAAGAAATAGCCCTTGAAACAATCAAAGGACTTTAAGGGAAAGCTAAGAAATTTCCTCAGGAGCCCCAGATATTGCCTGGCAAAAGGTTTCCAATGAATTATTGCTATTATTTTTAATTTAAACTGCACCATGAAAGTTCATAATTTTAATATAGTGGTACTAATGAAGTCATGAGGGTTTAAAGATATGAGTAGCGCAAGATATATACAGGAGGAAGAAACAGATTTTATTAGCCTGATTGATTGATGTATTGGGAAGGCAGACAAGCTTGAGGCATAAGGTCTTTAGGTAAACAATAAAAGAGAGACTGTGACTTCCAAACTAAGTTACTGTATAGTATAAACTCCAAGGAGCTTGGAGTCAGAGTACATGTTTCTAGGAGATGGATGTTTGTCATAGGAAGTTTTTAATACAGGCAATAAATTGGTTTTGGTTTATCCCCAGGCTTTTAAATCCGTGAGATGAATTGATATTCCTGTATCTGGAAAACATTTTCCATTTCATTTTGAAAATGTTCCTATCTGAACTGCAATAAAAACAGAAATTGCAATAAGTGTATGAGTCAATAATCTATAAATAAAATGTTTTGATTTGTCAATCATGGCATATTTCAGTGCAGCTTTTATTACTGATATTTTTCCTATGGAAATGCTAAGTTACATTTAATAATCAAGCCATTCTGAAGATGAAGAAATCATGTTAATAAAATAGCAAAGCAAAAAAAAAATAATCAGAATCCTATTGTAAAAATGTAATTTTAAAAATACTTTTTTTCTTTTTTTCTGAGCAAAAAAGTGAAATAAAACAATTCATAATCATCTCTCATACCCAGATGCAGAACCAACACAGACACTCATACCACACACAGAACACATGGTCACCGTGTTCAGCCACTCTCACTCTTGTTAATACTAAACTCCAGATTTTTAATTATGATTCAGACTGCATGTAAGGGCTGATGCTTCAAATCTGTCATCCTTTCTTGACCATGTTCACTTTTGGTGCCTTCTTCTGTGTTACTGGATATTTTAGTTTCACCAGGTGTTTTTTTCTGCATAAACCACTCCAATGAACTAGGAAGCCTGACCTTTTACTCCTCTATTATTATGCATATCTTTTTTTCTAAAGCCTAAAAATTTGTTGCACAGACTTAGCCTATTGGAATCAATGACTGCAATTACAAGAACTTAGACATGCTGAAAGAATAAATAGTATTTTATGTTAGGCTGGAAAAAACCCAAGTCTCCATTTGGACATATCAACAATGGACATCACAACAATGGGTGATAAAGAAAAGAAGTAGTTGATCTTGACATCCTGTGAATCAGGCTGCTCTATCAGAAGACCCTGAAGCACTATACAGACAAAAATAGAAAACTAATTGATTAGAGATCTTTTGAGCAAATGTGTGCCTGATCCTGAATCCTGAATTCATCACACATTCCAAAAAAGGAATTTTCAAAAGATCTTGAAGTATTTCTGCAAGATATATGGCATGTGTCTGATCTTTTTCCTAGCCCCTTCTCCTCCCCTCACACAAATCACTTTGCTTTGAGCTTTTCCATCTGTTGGAGGCAGCCACTGCTCAAACAGGAATATTGCATATGAAAGAGGGAGCTCAGAGTCCCTTCTTGCCCTCTATCTCAGAGGCATTGGGCATTGAGTCCTGATCCTACCTGAATGGGCTTGTAGATGTTGCCTGGTGGCTTTGCTGGGAAAAGAGCTCAAGCAACACAGAATTCTGGGGACTTTTCCCTCAGTAAGATAATAGAGGAAGAAAACCAAAACAAAACAGAAAAGAGATAATGAAAGTAGTTTTTAGAGAGGTTTAGAATTTGAGATGCACTTTCTGATGCAGATGTAGTCAGGCATGTTGTTAGGGCAAGAGAGTATAATTGAAAAATGTGCTGCTGATAACCAGAATAGTTATTTTCAAAATGGTCAAAAAAAGTCCTGAAACAGGTAAAATGGATATGTTCACCATCCATAAAAGAGAACAATATCCAAACAATTCATAGCCAAATGCTGTCCCTGCCACATTCTCCAAGACCCTATCATCAGTTTGGGGTATATTTTCAGATGAATCTGTGAAAAATATGTTTTGAATGATTGTTAAAAGGGAAACTGTTGTGCAACTGGCTGTTGACACAGACATAAAGTATGTATTTATACACAGTTTTATATATACAAAATGAACCTCACAGCCAACAGTATCTTACTGGAGCTCAGATGTGTGTGTGAGACATATTATATTTGTGGAAATGGGATCTATAACCTAATATATTCTTGCATCAAAGAATAATGTCTCATAAATAAATAATTACAGCCTGTCACATCTATGGTTTCACACCATAGTGTATGAAATTATGTATTTTTAGATGATATTGAAGAAGATGATTATCTAATGTTTCAACAAAAAAAATACTATCCTGTGCTAATGCATGTGTAGTTTTGGAGGTGTTATTGCCTTACAGCTGTTCATTGTAGACTAATCCATAATATCAAATGAATGACAGCATTTCTGTTTTCAAAAAATGGTGCAATTTGTGTGCAGCTTTTCTCTTTCAGTAATTAAGAAATCAAATAAGCCTGAGTGAAACTATTTAAGAGGTTCTAGATATAATTAGAACACCTCATTCTCTCATAACTAATTCCTAATTAAAGTAATTTGTCTTTTTGCCCTTCTTTTCAAGGGTGAAGAGCAAGTGGTGATGAACGTTCAAAATCAGGAAAAGTGAAAATTACAGTGTGTTGATTTGCAGTGATTGAGCATGTTCCAGTTTTTAACAGCCACCTTCAACTGAAATGGTAAATGAATCTCCAGTCTCTGTTTACATTGCATATATGTTATCTGTATCCTGACAAATGGTAGGATTTGTCATATAAAATAGCTACTGCCATCCAGAAAGTCTGAATCTATAAAAACTGATGGTTTGGGGTTTTTGGGGTTTTTTTTTTGTTTGTTTGTTTTTTTAAGAATAGCCTATTATGAGGGGGTGGGAAGAGAAGAGGTAGAGAGTACACAGGAGAAATAAAAGGTCTGAAATTTGTTTCATAGGGTGAAAATTGTCCTTTTAAAATTTTATTTGCAGCTGTGCCCAGATGATGATGGATTTATCATATGAACCAGGGATTAGTAAACAATATGTATCCTATAAAGAGAAAAACAAGTCCTTGCTCATCACTGCACTTAATTGCAGTGGTTATATCAAAGCCACTGCTTTGATATAAATTTAATCATCAACCACAAGTAAGACTTTGCTTTACATGTGTGCTTGCTTCCCTGTTTTTCCACCTGTTTAAATGAAAGATTCTTGGAATATCACAATATGTAAATATTGTTTATGATGCAAAAATATGCTCTTTCATCTCCTCGCTGCTTTGATGTCATGATATAAAAAGCTTTTAGTGCCACCACCTATCTGACACACAAAGGTCTTATCTGATTCATAAACATGTGTGCCCAGTGCAAACAGGCTGTATCCAATAGACTATTTTTCTTTTCCTTGTAATGTTTTTTTAACAGACAGCAAGAGAAAGAAAGTGTAAATGACAGAATCACTCAGGTGAAAAGAATATTTTAAGCATCAGGTAAAGATAAGCCATGATGGAATAAAAAGATGTAGGTCAAAACTGATCCTAAGAGGTTAGTTATATATATAGGCATCTTGTAAAATGTGTTTTAAAAGCTGAAACTTTTTTTAAAGAGTTTTGATCCGAGAGGGAAATAAGCAGCAAGATCAGGTGACCTAAGAAATACAAATATCCCTAATTAGCAAGACAAGGAGAAATGCAGGAAGTAAGGTCAAAGCTGGAAACAGGACAGATTAAGCTAGGAAGGGAATAAGGTGCAGGAAACATGCATACAAATAGTTCATTTGTAATAATTTTAAAGGAAAAGGTGCTGTTTATTATCTAGTGTACAGTTTAATATATGATGTAAATACATATTTTTACATTAATCCATTTCTGATATAAGCATTGAGTTGGGGCCTCAGTTCTTACAGAACTTGAATTCTGAGGAGGGACTGTCTCCAGCTGAAAATGTGACACACACTTTGGGTGAGGCATGTCGGCTTGCCAGCAATGGTCCTCAGGGCTTTGTAGGGCAAATTCAGTTTCCAGATCCTCAGGGATGCCAGAAGCTGTCCTTGCTGTGTGCGTGGAACCATCAGGGCTCATGGGGTGTGCACTGATGGCTGTGTCAGACTAGAACAGCTCAGCCTGGCCCCAACTACCTGAGAGCAGAATTTGGCCTTTTAATGTCAGGCAAACCGCAAAAACTTCCAGGTGTAATGCTGCTGCTTTTTCTTTTTTTCTCCCCCTTCTCCCCCCCTTTTTTTTCAAGTTTCCAAGAGCATCCTTTCGTGTTCTTTATTTCCATGTAAGCCCTGGGTTGCTTTGAACAGCAGAGGTAATTGTATGGGTGAACTTCAGAGATTTGAAGGGATCAAACTTGAAAGCCTTTGACTGAAAGTACAAGCTCCAACTGGAATCCTGTCAGGTGCTGCTAGATGGGACATGGTGGGATGCTGCAGCAGAAGAAATCCCTGCAACAGGGACAACCTGAACGTATGGCTCCCTAGCACAGCCTCAGCACTGGCAAGAGCATAACTCTGCATTTTCAGACACACAATAGCACCATAAATCTGTCCAATATATAAATTTATGCATACAGATATATGGCTTGACTAAGGGCATCCATGGGAGTCTATGGCAGAGATGAAGAACTCATCCCTATGTCTCTTTTTCAGCATGCTCTGATAGGCCCTCTCTGAGCATCAGAGCAGGTAGCCAAAGGGATATGAACTGCAGGTCACAGCTTTTTGGAGAGCTATATATTCCTCTGGGTAGAAAATCTTAGAGGATTCAATTAAAAGAATAAAAGAAACAAGAAAGAACCAATATATATTTAATAGAAGTCTGTAGACAATTTCATAAACCAATAGAATTCAAGAAAGTAGAATTTAAGAAAGGAGGTTGTTACAATGCACAAGTTTTGTAACAGGGTTATACATTTTTGAAATTTTACATGATAGCCAAAACACTCCAGATATGTTCCCTTCCTCTTACAGATTTCCTAGATCTTCCCTTTCAGCGCAGGTGAAGCTCCTTATGTTTGAAAGCAGGGCTGGGTATGATCTGTTTTAATTTTCTACACCCGTCTCATGCTGTATCTGACTATCATCACCACCACAATCCAGGAATACAGGAAACATGAAGAAACATTAGAATTTGTTGGATTTTCCAGATTTTGAATGCATATTTGTCGCTTCTTTGGAAAAGAAACAGGAAAAAAATAACGAGATAATTGGTCTTCCCCACTGGATTTTAAACAAGTGCTGCTCTAAAAAAAATAAGAAATATATTTATTTTCTCTTCAATTAAAACCTTTGTCTTGGCCAAGCAAATCTATCTCAGTAATCATACGCTGTGTCAACACCATTTGTTTCTTGTGACAATAGATACCACAATGGATAATAAAAGTTTGTTTCCAACAGTAAAAAGTCTGAGATAATTTTATTGTATTTTATTCTGATTTGTCCAATTGTAAAGCTACTTGTTTACAGAATGATGTTTCAATTCAAGATTCTCAATTAATGTTCCTCTCTTCACACTGGAGACTTTCAGCTTCTGAATTATGGTCTACCCATGCCTGGTGATCTCTCTGCTGAGAACACAACATGATATAGATGCTGGTGATATTTTTTGGTCTGCATTTTTTTGCTTCTTAAAAGTGAAAATCACTTCCCTGCTCAATTTTCCGAACCTCAACATGGTTCTTGGTACTGTTGATTTTCCATCTCATGTCTAGGAGGCAGAGATGTGAATGCGAGCACCCTCAACTGATTCAGACCAAATGCATGTCAGTTCTTGTGTCTCCAGCCCTTTTGCATGGGCAGATCCTTTGGTCCTTTCTCCCTTAATATTCAACATGAAGGACACAGCTTTGGGGACCCAGATAAGGGCCAGTGTTCCTCACTAACAATTGTTGCCATCCACCTCTCTTCCAACTTACCCATTTCAGCCACCGTGTGTGAGGAGGAGGTGTAGAACCCTGGCCAGCACACTTGAAATACGTTAGGAAAGAGCAAAGCAAACTCTCCTCTAACCATTCTGAGTGCTGGTGAGAGTGGTTGAGCTGCAGCTGTGGAAACAAAAAATTAAAGGACTGCCATCTCCCACCTTCGTCAATGTCAGACTCTGTTGAGTCTACACAAGCCTGGTAGGAAAAGGGAAAGTCAAAGTATATTTTTATGCTCTATAACTGGGGTACCTAATTTCCACCTATGAGACAAAGTGCAAGCATTCAGCCCATGGCCCATTTTCAGGGGTGTAGGGTGGCCGGATTGCTATGATAATGATAGTGACATCCTCTTACTTGCTATTTACCTTGGAAGCTATTAATGCCCCTTTGTCTGCATTGAACTTTTGTGTAGGGACAGTGCCACATCTTGCTTTGCAGTATGGGTTATGGATGATTCCTGAGCTTCTCTTGTGCCAGACAGGTAAGTTCTGCAGTGTGAGAAATACTTTTCTGTCCAGGATAAAATGAGACCTATTCAGACTACTTACTTTCCTGGTATAATTAACCATATAGTTATGGAATTAAGACTCTTTGCAAAGCACATATTATTATTAATGATAATTTGTACTACAGCAGTGCCTAGAGGAAGAGATGCCTTGTATAAGGTACATAGAAAAAATATACTTCTCTCAGCTCATTTTCAGATTCAACTACAGTTTGGCTCAGCCAGACATGCAAAGAAAGGAGCACAAAACACTAGCTCAACAGTGTGAAGTTGGGCTTTGAAAAGAGAAAGGAATGGCTCAAGATCACAGAAGCTTTCTACAGTAGAACCCGTCATTGTACGTACATCTCCTGAATGGCACCTGGTGTTGTACTAACCACCATATTCCCTGTTGTCCCCTGCTGTCATTTTGCTGTGTAAAATAATGCTCAGTTGCTGACCACATGGACAGCACACTGACTCACAATGTTCTGTGGAAACTCTGAAGAAATGTTCAGACATCTAAAGAACCCTCATGGCCTTTTATCCTGACAAGATTAAAATGTTAACTTATTTTCTACATTTTTTAAATTTTAGTGACATTAGGTAATGTCACTGCTAATGTCAATGTACCAAGATACCTTGGTGCCAATTGCACAGCCAGGGCTGCTATTGCAAAGAAACTAATGATGTGCTGCGGTCTCAAAGGGATCAATGCTGTCAGGCACTTGTGAAGGACAAGGAATAATTTGTACTTTGCATTTGAGCCTTTCATTTGCTTGCAAAAGGCTGCCTAACTGGAATGAGATGCACACCATGAGTTCAACACTTCTTTCAAATTCCAAACATACTTCACTGACTCCACTTATTATGAAAATCATGATTTTATCACTCAAGAGCACTAACAAATCAACAGAGAAGAATGTAAGAAAATTCTACTGCTGAGATCCTGGCACTGTTGTTCGTAGGAAGTTATAATGAAACTATTCTAAGCAGAGGAGAGATGCTTAACAGTTCTTGTATGCTTGTAAAGAAAATATGTTTTGTTTGTCATTTAGATCAAAAAATCAGATCAATTTTGATTGATTTTTGAAATTTAAGACTAATCTCTGCTTTTGCACCTAGTTTGTTGTGATCATTGGGTGCTACATTACTAGTGGGAAATAGTAGGAATTTTACACTATTAAATCTTTATCTTGACTCTCTCTAGAATACCCATCTGTAATAAAACACACTGTGCTGCAGCTGAGAAATTAATTACAGGTACACAAACAACACGGGGAAGAGAAACCAAAGCCTTCCCCACAAGATACGAGGAAAGGACACCCGACTGCAAACACAGCATTGAAATGATTAGTCTTTGTTAAGTTGCCTTTTATGTTGGTTGAAAGTGGCATGGTGCTTAGCACAGCACCAAATCCCTATCGAGGAATGTATGATTCAGGTTAGCTGCTCTCCAGGGTTGTGGGCCCACTTCCAGGGGAGTCAATGGAGAAAAAGAGCATGTACTTTTTGTTATATGTGGGCAGCCGACAGTGGGAATATAGTTGTTGCATCTTTGCTAATTGCATGTGAAACAAAGGCTAGCAGCTGTGAATAGCTGGTCTTGCAACCTACTTCTTGACACCTTAGGCTGAAATGCCACACGGGTTTGTAATTCCATTTTAGGTCTAAAATCTGACACAGCCTTCTTAAGGTTTTTCTTTTCTGCATATTTTTATTTTATACACTGCAGTGGCCCCTGAAGCTTCAGTCAACTCTGGACACATTCTCAAGCTCCTTCTCCCAAACGTCAATCCTGCAAATGTGCAGGGAGAAGCAAGAAGGGTGTTGCCAGGCATAGCAGGGGTCTTTATTCTTTTCCATGAGAGAGCTGGTCTCTTCACGCTCTTTGATGGCCCTGTTCTCTGCCCAGCTGAGTTGGGTCAGTGCTGTGCAGCTGATGAACAGCTGATGATGGTCTTCTTAAAATGCAGTGATATTTCCTTTAGCTATTTGAGTTCTGGAGGGATGAGTGATGGTGTCCATAGAAAATACTGCATGAGGTGAAGGTAAGAAAAGAAAACCTGACAAAATGGGAGAGCAGCCAAGATTTACACAGAGCAATTTCTATGAAACAATTAAATGGAGAGGGGGCAAGCATAAAAATAATTTTGATTAGTGCAACATGCCTCCGGTTTCCTTCCTGGAAAAAGGGGAACTGATAGGGTCATTGCCTTCAAATCCTGAACATTGAACAGAGTCATCATTCACTTATACTCCTCACCATGAGTTAACCTGTAGGAAAAAAAATAATAATTTATCACCTAACTAAAGGGAATGAACAAAACCAATTCTTTATTCTGTATTTTCCTTTCACCTGAGTAGTTTATCTGGTTTATGCAATATGCATGCTTTTCAGGTATGATGCTTTTCAGTGGCTCTGATTTTTATTTTCAATTCGCAAGAACCTGGTATACTCCAATCCCAGCAGCACTCAAGCTTTTTTTCATGACACTTGATATGTTGTCATATTTGCACCCATCCGTGGATTCAAATTGAATTTCAATTGAAAACATGTAATTGGATTGTACCTTTGCAGGTGATGGTGGGTTCACCAAAAAATTAAGAATTTTTTTCTTAGATTAATGGTCCGAGGTTGCCCAGCCCCAGGAAGGTTTGAGAGCATTAAGAAATATGAATCAACTTAATCTTTTGAAAATTACAATATTTTTTTTGCTCATCACCTTACTGGGATAGCAGCAGAAGATGTGTTTTCAGAAAACGTATTTGTACACCAAACTTCCATTCTCATTTTCATCACTACAGACAAGTTTCCCATAATTGTGCTTGCGCCTTACCAGTGAGAGATCATCAGTTATTGCACTCATCACAAGTGACTGCTTAGTCCTAGTCAATATCAATCCAGAAGAGTGCATTTTTTTGCACAGATAAAAGTATATAATTTTAAAGAGGGTCATTTAACTTGCCTTATAAAGAGGATATAACTTCTAACCCTCTTTGTTGACTTTCCCTGCCCAAGAATGGCAGAGCAAAAAAGAGTGTTAGCTTAGTTGCTAGGGCAGTGTTGGCTCTTCGAAAAGTTTTGCCCTGTGTGATCCCTTTTCTTCCTTTTAATGCTTTTTACTTGTTTTGTGACTATTTAGAAAACTTTGGCAGGTAGGCTGCATATAAATCATAGAATCATAGAATCATCTGGGCCGGAAGGGATCTTCAAAGGTCATCTAGTCCCTGCAGTCACAGGGACACCCCCAACTAGATCAGGTTGCCCAGGGCCTCGTTGAGCCTCACCTTGAATGTCTCCAGGGAAAGGGCCTCAACCACCTCCTTGGGCAACCTGTTCCAGTGCTCCACCACCCTTATAGTAAAGAACTTATTCCTAATGTCTAATCTAAATCTG
>BJBW01017395.1:11228-26367 GCA_004320125.1 Scolopax mira
GTCTTCATAGGAGAGGTGCTCCATCCCTCTGAGCATCCTTCATTCAGATCTTGCTCTGTCTGCTGCAATTTGGATAAAAGGCATATCTCTTTTTTTTAATTGCATTTTCATGGAGGAAAATTCCATGTCTAGGCTAGAGGCAGGCGTGTGGGTCCGGGCTGGGTCAGCACTAAGCAAAGACTGAACATTGGGTCTGTTATCAGTTTCAAAGAATTCTTCCTGTAAGTATAATGAAAGCACATACGAGGAAGATCAGAAGAAAAGAAAGAGCAAACAGATCTGCAATACTTCTTAAAAACCTGCCTCCAAGTTGGTTTGTGCTTTTCCTTTAAGGCAAAAAGTTACTGTCTTGTGCAGTGAACCTTGTGTGCAGGGTCACATTTGACACAGTTAGAATATAATTAAATAGGTGTAACTTTTATTTGGTTCTTTGCCCAAGAACTCCTCGTGCCCCAGGCGAAACGCTGTTAACTCCACTTGTGGTACCTCTGCACTCGCCTCTTTTGTCTTAGAACCTTGGGGCTTTCCAGACACCAGGAATATTTCATCTGTTTGGCAAGAAGCAGAAGCTGTGGCTCCGGAGCAGTGGCCCAGCCAGGGCTGTAAAGGGAACGCTGTGGCACAGTCTCAGGTTGGGAGCTGGTGGTACCTTCCATGAGCTGTAACTCCAATTACTGGTGGTTGGACAGGCTATTGATTGTAATGAGGGAAGTTCCCTCATTTTCCCTTTGTTAAACTTCTTTTTTCCCTATCGCTGCTTTTTTTTTTTTTTTCCCCTCAATATAAAACTGTTGCTATAAAATCTACGCAACACTGGTGTTAGAGTTGTAGGTTTTAGTTCAGATGTGTACAGAAATAGTGCTTTTGGCGTTTTGGATTTTTACTCTCAAGACACAGGATAATTGTGTCATACAACTTATCTACAGAAAAGTTCTCCAGGTGAAACTGTAATACCTGTATGTGCCGGAGGTGGCAAAGGGACAGGAGAGGAGCTGGTGGGGCTGGGGAAATGATTCAGGTGCCAGTTGGAGTACTCATTAACTCAGTGGTTTAACTGGCTGTGAGGTGGCTGCACTGGTAACTGCACTTTCCTGCTGCAGTAGATTCCTCAGGCAGGTGAGGAAGCTCTTTGCTCCTCACTCAGAGCTGACCAGCCTTCACGAAGGTCTCACTGAGCCAAGCAGAAAATCTCTTTCTGATTGATACTGAATCCTTTGCTTCTGGTAAAAATATGGAGGGTTTTGGTTACTTGGAAGAAAACCTTGATTCTGTGTGAATCAAGAAGAAGAAAACCTTGATTCACATCAGGGTGAGGTGTTGGACCCTGATCCAGAATTCCTGGGCACTGACTTGTCAGAATTGTTTGACAACACACCGTCCCTTTGCCAACTCTTATTTAGAACTTTAAGTCGCTTAATTAATTTCAGTGATAATTGAGATCTTTGTCTTCTTAATGTGAGGGCAATTCAGCATGATGTTACTGGAGAAAGACTACAGTGAAAATAAATTGAAATGAGATTCTGAAATACCTGAACAACTTAACAACTTTTCAGTCTTAATTCTGTCTTTTTCTCCTAAAAAGTGCTGATGTGAGGTTGGAATCCCAGATGCTGGATCTAAGAATTAAGACCTTTGTTTCCAGTGGTGGAAACTTCCTTGTGCACTCTGCTGCCCGTTAAACTTCCCAGCTGTCTGTACTACAAACTTGATTTTGTTTTTGTAGCTTTGTCACTCCTGCTCTGTGCAAGAAAATTATTACCCCCTTCCCCCAAAAAACCACCCCTAACCCAACCAACCAACAAAAAGCCCCACAAAAAAACCCAGCTCAGGGCAGTGATAAAATAGTCAGGGATTTCAAGTGGGCTAATAAATGTGTTTTCTATTCTGCATCCTCAAAGGATCTTGTCTTCAAGTGTATTCTGCCTACAGTGATCTCATTTTTATATTGAGAAAAGCTCAACCCTTTGAATGACAAACTTCTAAGTTGTAAGAACTTCAGACAAGGTGACGTTAAAGCGGACAGAGGCTGAATAAGAACCATCTAAAGAGTTTGCACAGAGGGAGGAATTTGCAGGTCCCTACAAGTGTGCAGACACTCCCAAACTGAACCTACCAACAGTCCATGGAAGGAAAAGACTTGTCATAGCTGAGCTCTTTTCCAGTACTAAAAGTTACCAAAGTCTTAAACCACAGAAATAGAAAATATTTCCCATGCTATGGAAAAAGAGGTTTTCCAGATGCATTTTCCTTTCCTGGTGAAGTTTCTGGTTTGTGTGCCAAAGCAGCCTGATTTTTCACAGTGATTATCTTACAGTGCAGTTCTGTTAAAATAAAACTTTGGAATTTCCTTCAGTTTGGTGACCAGCAAATAAGAAACTTGTTGGAAGGTGGGAGGGAATGTGTGGTTGGAGCATCTTGCCAAACCTGCCTTTTTCCCTCCATTAGTCTCCATCTTGATGGCTCTGGGATTTAACCTTTCCTCGGGAGGGAACAAAGGTCTTTCACCTTCTAGTATTTCATAGGTTCCGTTTCGTCTGTGAGAACATCCCATCTTGATGAAGTCCAATTAAACTCTGCACTTCTGGAGTATTTATTGCAGCAGCTGAAATGTCTTTTCACAATTTCTTTTATTGAGCATTAGATTTTGGGGAGTTGGTCTCAAGAAATGAGTGTCTGTCAGACAGAGGCAGCCAGAGTGTCTGTGGCTCCGTCCAGCGCCGCAGCCTCGCCGGGAGCCATTATCTGGGATATCTGAGAATATTTCTCTCTAGCTCTCTCCTGCTTAAGCTTCAGTCTTCTCAGACCTAATTAGGGAATTATTTGGTACCAAATGCATGAGCTATCCGAGCCAAAACAAGTAACTTCAGATAACTTTTATTACAATGGTATTTATTTTTCTGTTGTTGAAAACTAATGCAAGTTTTTGATAGCTCGCTCCTTTCATTCTTTTTCTGATTTTAAATTTTATAAAATGACCTTGAACATTAGCTTCAAAAGAAATTGTATGAAATGCAAAAATCTTGACTGAAGCTTTGTATTTGCAGTGGTAAATGCCTAAAAATCTGATCTTTGTGATTCTCTGACTTTCTGATAATCACTAGTCAACGGGCATCTTCTGACCTCTTCAAGAAAGTGTTTTCCAGGTGACAGGAGGTCAGGTGTTCTGTGATCAAACTTTATGTTGGTTAAATAAGATGTCACCTGGTAGACTTGTTTATTCCAGTAAAGCAGATTTGCTAGTGACACCTGTGCATCTTAAAGGATTACAGGCACCAATCTCTGGTTGCCCAGGCAGCTGATAGGTGGGTCTTGTCTCTGCCAGGTCCTCAGAGAGCAGAGGAAGACTGCAGTCGGCAGGAGGGTTTCTGAAAACAGCCTCTCCTTGGAGGACTTTGATGTTGGCCAAGGAGAGAAGAGCTACAGTACATCAGGTCAGTAAACCTCATGGTTTGGGTTTTGGGGTTTTTGGAGGGTTTTAATTTATAAAATAAAACTACTCTATATAATAGAATGGAAATAACTTCTGCCTTTCAGGAAGGGAAGGAAGTGCAGCCATCTTCCATCTGTAAGGTCCATGCAAGCATCGCATTTAATGATTTAAGTCGTGCTGTAAATTTTAAATCATTACACCCTAAAGCACAAAAACAAGGCACAGGAGATAATCAGCAAGTTAAACAGAAGCTGTTTCTTCCCTGAATCTTCATCCTAGGACAATCCTAGAATTACTTCTAATAGTCAAACTCATTTAGAAAGTAGTGAGCAGGCAGACAACACAAGAAGCCTCCTTCCTTCTGGCTTTAATTCTCATCCCTTCTGCCTTGTCCTGACCCAGGTGATGACAGCACCTTATGACTTGAGCAAAATTGTGTATTTTTCATCTATTTGGAGACTCTTTTCTAACAAAGCATTTGCAGTCCTTTGTGTGTTCAGCCTATGGGTACTATTATGTCTCACTACTTACTGATGCACATTGTGTCCTTACTTGAGCAGTACTGGAGAGAATAGCAACAACTACTTGCATTTGTTTATTGTCCCCAAGAGGGACCTTAATGACTCATACAACTTTTTAGTCATTCAAGGCTGCTAGCTAGTGAGAGGTCTTTTTTTTTTTAATTACTCCTTATTGAACAATTAGACTATTACTGAAGACCTGAGCATTACACAGAGAAGCTAGATAGCAATGCAGTCACAGGAGCTGGCTTTCTAAACCTCTTTGGCCAATGTCTGGCAGCAGAAGTGAAAGGTGGATGGCAAGAAACGGGGCATAATTCTGAGAGTCATGAGATCTGCACCTTTGCAGAGACTTAAGCTCCCAAATATTTCTTTCTTGAGATAAAAATGGAGGCCGCAAATGATCCTGTGAGACTAAACTGAATTTTTTTGTAACATGTTTGGTCTCAAGATCCTCATTTGTAACATGCCATGGGACCATTAGGTTCAAGGAGGAGGTGGAAGTGGCAGGTGAGACTTCCTTCCTCGCTTCCCATGTGTTCCCCCAAAGCCTTGACGACTGTTCCACTACAGGAATGTTGTGTATTTCCATTTAGCAGCTGCTTTCATTTGACAATAGCAGCAAAACAATTTTCAGTATTAAACCTGTTCGCTCTTGTTACTTCTGAGGCCACTGGCTGGACGCTGCATCTGGTGAATGTGCTACTGAAAGCAGCTGGATTAATTACTGACCTGGAGCATTTCAGTGCTCTTCAGATCTGGATTTCCTGTGGTCTTGGGAGTGGTGAAGGGACAGGATTTGTAAATCCTTCTGTGTATGGGTCTACTGGTGTTCCTGAAAGTTACCCTTCGTTCATTTAGCTCTCTTTGCAGGGCATCTTGTAGATACTAGCCCAGCACTCAGCCCAGATAAGGCGGAACCCAAGAAGAGCGTGGAGATGCCTCGCTTAACGGACACGTCAATAAAAGACAGGCTGGCGAAGTACCAGGCAGCTGTGTCCAAGCAGGGCAGTCCCACAGCCCTCGTCACTACGGTAAGTTTCCCCTTTGGCTTGTCTAGAAGTGAATTTTTGTCCCAACCTCAGGCTGGAAAGAAGATCTCACAGAAACCAGGCTTTTGAAGATAATGCCGTCTTTTTTTGAAAATAACCTTGTGCCCAAAGGAGTCATTTCTAATGAAGAGTTGTCTCTTCACACTGCAGGAAGAAATAAGTATTTGCATCTTCCTGGAATAAACTTGAAAATTCTCCAAGGAATTAATTGCTGGCACCCTGACTGAGGCCCTTCTGAAACATAGCTGACATTCTTTTTCTTTCTGCATGTCTGTAGCTTTCTGCATGTTTGTTTATTTTTTAAAAACAAAACTCAGTCCTGTATCATACTTTAGCTATTAGGTGGGGGAAACTGAGGCATCATAAGGAGGTGGAATTTTCATTGTCCTACAGTGCATGGAACCTGGCTCCCCTGGCCTGTGGCTCTGGGATCTCCAATCGGTTTTCCTCTCTTTTGCTCTTCACCTCCCTTCCAGTTTTCTCACTCATTATCTAAATCCAATTAGACTCTTGCAGTGAATGAACCCATGCTGATCTACCCATTTTGTAGATAATTGATCAGGAAATAAGCGATTAATGAATCACGATAAAGTTTTGCAGCTGAAGAGATTGCAAGAATCTAAGCTTGTGTTAAAAAGTGCTGAAGTACATTTGCTGGAACTGTCTGATAATTTTGCTTAATGGTGGGAACTTTTATTTTAAGTATGCCTTTTATTAGCTGGAGTAATAAATTTGAAGAGGGATAGGTCTTTTTAAGTTAGGAAACGTGCACTGGGAATAAAAGCAGTAAGTGAGGCTCTACGCTTGGGAGGAGTGTGTGCTTGCTGGGTACCTTTGTAGAGAGGGAAAAGTCTCTACCCAGCTGAAATAATTTCTGAATTTCACATGCAGTGTGGGTCCAATTCTCCAGCCCTTGGGAGGAAAACCGAGTAAACTGCACTGCATGAATGGAAAGTAATTGCAGCCAGTGCAACAAATCTGATTAACTGCTAATTGCTGCTCTCTGCATCCTGTTTCTTGCCTGGGTTCAGTTTGCTAGATTGCCTTTTCCAGTCTGTGGCTGAGTGGTAGCTGATCTAATAAATTATGTCCTGTTGGCAGGAGACTTACAATAAATGTCTTGAGACACCTGTTTGTGCATCCCCAAGGCTCTGGGTTTAGTGTCAGCCCTGCCTGATGCTCCAGGGATGTCCCATGGGCAGGGAGAGGGGCAGCGTGTGGGATGGAGCAGAGAGTGGGCTCCAAGGCCAGTGGTTGTGGTGCTGCTCTTTGTTGACAGCAGCAGTCTTAGCTCTTGGGTCTTCTCCTTCCCCCACTCACCAAGCAACTCAGGCTCTTTTGATATATGGTCTTGAGGTGTTTAGGAGAAGGTCCCTCCTCCTAAAATAGGTCACAAAGGAAAGCCATAATCTCTCTTGGGAACAATTATTTTGAGGGCATTGTGGTGTAATTAGGCCTGGATTAAACTTGATGGACACTTTACAGCGGGTTAGAGTGAGAAGCCATGGTTTCATTGCAAGTGCTAGGGGAAGGGGAGGAGAGAGGGTGGAGAGCAGATTTAGAGATCAATACATTAACATTCTGACATTCAGCTACATTCCTATTAGATGTGGTTGGTTTGGTGCAGACTTGTTTATAAAATCCAGTAAGATGCTGGTGCTGGCATTTGGCTGTTTCTCTCTCACGACACAGAGAAAATGCCTTGTGAAAGGCACGAGTCTTCTCCAATTATCTTGTGCCCCGTGGCAATGAAAGAAACACGAGGTTTCACTGGATTTTATTTTTTGAAGTCTGAAAGATTCTTTTGTGAAAATCTTAAGTTGGTTTGTCAAGAACAAAAATCTTAAATAACAGGTTTTTGGCTAAGCAAGGGTAGGATTTACTTTTATGTCAAATTGTATTTTTCAATTACTTTAAATTGTGCTTGTCTTGCAATACTTGTAATTTCAAATGAAAAGTTAACATTTCTGAAAAAGGAAGATGTGATTGAGGAAGGGACATGAGAGTCGATTTTAAACAGGAATCGTCTGGAAGTAGAGAAAAGGGGTTGTTTAGAAAAATGCTGGCATTGCGTCCATAGAGTAGAGTAAAATTCCACAGCCCCATCTTTTCATTAGAATGTATCACTGACCAAGTTTGTATAGATTTTTATGCCCCTTCCTTTAATTATTACTGTATGTACTAGGAAAGCAATTAAAAAAATATTTTTACGAAAAATAGAAAGCAAGTACTTTCTTAGGGGAAAAGAACCTGTCAACTTTCAAGTGCTTTATTCTATAGAATGAGATTCAAGCCAGTGAAAGTGAACTCAAGATTTACAAATCTGACCAGAAGGAGAATATGCCACCAAGTCTTGAGGACTCCATTTCCTGTCAGGATGGGGAGAAGGTAAGATGCTTGTGCTGGTGAAGATAAAGGACTTCACTTGAAGTAGAATTAGTTGTAGAAGCACAGCTGATGGCCTTGTTCCACGTGCCATCTAGAAATTGAATATGAGCAGTGGATACAGATTATTTACATGCTGCAGAATTACTGATTAATTTTTTTTTTTAATTTTTTTTTTTAATTTTTTTTAGATGTTATCTGAACTTTAAGCTAAGAAGTCTCTGAGGAAGACTTCTAAGTTGCAGAGAACATATAGGGACAAGATTTAAGTTTTCTTGAGAGTTTCTCTTGTCTGAGTAATGACGTACCTGTAGTGTGGCAGAATCCATCAATATCTTACTTGGGTATTTTCTGATGGCTTTGGGAGGGTCTGAAACCTCTGGTGGTTTTGTGCATGTTTTGAAGCCACCCAAAACATCTTTGTCATATTCCTTAATTGTAAAAAGATGATTCACAGCTATGGATTAGTTTTGTTTGTGGGAGTTTTTTTTTTTTTTAATAAAAAACCCAAACCAAAACCACCAAATCCCCCCCTAAACCATGATAAGCTTTGTGTGACACGAATAAAAGGAGTTTGTCGGTGTTTCTTTTGCATTTAGTGCATAAATTTTGACTAAGGTAACTGAGAATGCCAGTTTGGATTTATTCCTGGTTTTGAGCTTCAGCTGTGAATTGAGTCTCAATTGCTGTGTGAATTAGAGATAACAAAGCACGCTCAGGCAGTTGTATCCTAAACTGGGGAGAGCAGACGGGATAAAAGTAGCTGAACAATAATTGGGGTACTGTGTATCCCAGCCGTTGGGAACACGTGGCAGCCTAATGCCAGGAGGGCTTTTAGAGCTTTCCAGCCTCCTTGGGCAAGGGGCCAAATGGCTGCTTTCAGCTGGGCCTCCCTGACAGCTGAGCAGCTTCGTCTTCAACTGGGCCAGGCTGCTCCTCACTAAAAGGTGAGCTATTTAAAAGAACACCTGTTAAATGGGAATACATCCCTGCTGCTGAATGGAAGATCTGAAAAAAATTTCTTGCGTTCAGCTGCAATTGGGGAGTTACTTGTTGAGGTGTCCAGATGCAATAAAGAACCTGAATAGAACGTTGTTTGAGAGCCAGGATTGTCCTTTGGAAATTACACGATAAACTTTGGAAAAAAGCCTAATTAACACTACCAGTAGAAAATCCCAGAAAAGGGAATCCTCTGGCAGACAGGAAACAAAAGAAACTTGCGAACCCTCTCTGTCATTTTTCACACTGAATCCATGACAGTTTTAGCAGCCAGACATTTGTGACTCCAGCAGCCACAGGACATGCTGATACGTTTCCAAGGATACTGGTGTTATAGTTATTTTTTCAGTAGACCAGAGTATGTTAATATATGTATAATGTGCTCCTCACTAACTCATTAATTTGCAAACTTCACTCGCTTGCAATGGACCTTTCAGTCATTAAAGAGAATTAGCTCTGATTTGCCATTAATCTTGTTACAGTACTTTAGCTTCTTGCTGTAGCTACGTAAAACTATTTGATTTAATAGCAATAGTGCCAAGTTTAATAAAGAAATATATATGAAGAGTTTTATCTGTAACAGTATCTGAAACTGGTTTATATCCAACACTTCTGAGAATTTTTCTGGTTTGTTTTTTTAAATATGAATCTGTTTCTGAAGGATGAACAGGATAGGTCCAGGCATGTTTGTCCCAACCTGGGAAGAGCAGACTTCTAGCCCTACACAAGTTTTTTAAATTCAGCTGTTTGTTCTTTTTTTTTTTTTCTTTTCTTTTTTCCCAAGATCACTGTCTTTGCTGAATGTTTAAATGTCATAGATTGGCTCAATGTTGGAGGCAGCCAACTGGTCAATTTGTACTGCTTGATGTCAAGGGATTTCTAAGAAAACCTGGGAGGTGCATCAAGGAAATCCACAAAGATTTCTGGAGACTAATAAAGTTGTACAAGCTGCAGGTGTTGGGAAAACAAAATATGATGAGTGTGTGTGTGTGAACACTGTGGCAGATAATCTGAATATTTGAAGAGCTGTCAAATTATAAAGATGTCTACCTTGCAGCAAGGACTAACCCTCTTGGCCTTCAGCTGGACTCTGCCTTGTGCCCTACACAAGTAGTAGCTTTATGTGCACCTCAGCGTGGCCGCTCTCTCCCTGTTGAAGTGCTTACAGTGTCAAACGGCCCATTGTGTTCAGGCTTCAGAAGGTAGGAGGTTCTCACTGTCAAATTTTCTCTTGCAGGTCTCTGGAGGGGAGAACAGCTTGTCTTTCTACTCTGGTCTAGAGGATGGCAATGGTAAGTGCTGGTTCTGCCTCAGCCAGAGTAGGGAGCCTGGCTGAGGGCACTAACTCTGCCCAGTTGTGTGTAGATTAAGATTAGTCATGTCAAATGATTAATTTGACCCAATAAAAACTTGTCCTGTACTAAAAATCTGTCCTATGCCTAACTCAAACATTGTAAGAATTGCTTTCAGGTTTAGAAGTTAATTTGCAATTTTAATTCTAAGACATCTCTGACTTGTTTGCTCTGATTTAAACACGTTTAAGTGTAGCTTCTTCACCGTTTGGGCTTAAATTAACAGCTCTGGCAGCTACTACATCAGTCAACAGGCTGAAGAACTCATTAATGCAGGACAATTGCCAAATGGCCTTAGTGCTGTCCAGAGGTGGACAAGTTCCTGTTCAGTAAAGGATATAAGCACATTCTCGTGTTGCTTTACACCTGAAGTCAAGTCCACATGTCAGCACTTTGCAGAAATGAAGAACAGTTCCTGGAAGTTAAATGTTGGATCCCGTATATTAGTTTCCTTTACAAATCAACTTAAATTTCCTGGTAAATCAGAAAAGTAGAATGATCCATGTTTAAATATCTAGATCAAAAGGTCTAATAGCAGATGCTCAAGAAAAAAATGTTTTAGCCCTTAGCTGACAGGACTGCTGATTGGTCTTATGAGCATAAGCTTTTCATGGTTTTAAAATCTTCGTAATTGCTTTTTCTTCCTCCTCTGCTCCCTTAGTTGGACCGAACTTGGAAAGTGAGACAGAAGTTCAGAAGCCTGTCAGCACAAAGCAGCAAAACTTGGGTTCTAAACCAGCTGGCCAGACAGATGCGTCTCTGCCAAAAGCAGTGAAGGTAAAGCAGCTACTTATTCTCAAACATGGGCAATGGTTAAAACCAACTAAATTTTCTCTTTAACACTGAAAAGGCTTAATGCAACCATTGGGGTCACAAAAAGTCCGGCAGTAATTATCAATACTTGGTCTGTCTTCATCAGACCATGAGGGTACTTAAATTCAGAATGGAAAAGCATCTCAGAACTGTCAGTCCTTCTCCAAGGATAGGTCTGAGTTGCTGGGAGTTGCACCGCTGCTGTTACGACAACGTGCCCCAGCTTTCCCTTCAGTGCAGGAAAGGGGCTGTGAGCAGAGGGTTGTATCAGGGCTTGGCTGTGCCTCCATAAGGTCCATGCTCCTACAGCCCAGCACTGAGGTCCTGATGCTGTTCTTGAGCCTTTCCTAGGCTGGGACTTGGCTTCCCAACCTCCTCTTCCAGCTGTGCCTGAGGGAACTGCAAGTGGTAGGGACTTTATAGTAAGGGCCCTGCAGTGAGTGACTCCACAAAGACTGGTGTTCTGAATGGCAAGTCCTTAATGTTACATTTTCTTTAGTGGGAGCTATAAAGCAGATGGAGAGCTTCTTGGGTAGGAATGTATTTGCTAATCTTATTAGACACGCAAACGGCAGTGCTGCCCATTCTGATCACACTGTGCTTTGGGGTCACGTGTGCTGTCTGGAGTTTGGATGCCTGTTCCCTGGGCTGCCACAGACTTCCTGGCTCACTCCTGAGGAAACAACTGTGCTTTTGTTGTTTTCCCCATCTTTGAGAGGAACAGCACTGACCTCACGAAGAGCAGTGACATGTGGCTTCCTAGTGCTCTGGAGCATAAATGCCAGTGTGTGGAATTAGAGCTGCCTGTAACAGCTTTGTGACTGATCTGTTGGATCATACAGAATACGCACAGGCTGCGTGTCGCGGTCCTCTGTGCTGTCGCTTCATAGTATTAGAGCCATGTGGTTCTCTGCCACCTCACTGCTTTAGATGCTGCACTGCTGAGATAGAAACCCAGACACTGTTTATTCATGTAAGGTTCCTATTTGTCTTTTCCAGCTTCTGTTTCCTGTTCTTGGTTCCTAACCTCTGCTCCTGCCTTCTGCTTTCCTCCTAATGTGAGCTCAACTCTCAGCTTTCTCTCAAGTGTTTTTCTATTTATCGGGCCTCGCCTTCCTCCCATAGCTCCTATTTGTAGTTTGCCTGGAAAGAAATTTTTCTCTTCACGTTCCAAAATGGGTCTCCATCAGACATAGGGTCACTGTACAAGTAAGTTCCTCCTCCTGGATGGGGATGTGCATTGCAGAAGCACAAGCCAGCACTGCAGTGTCACCTTGCAAAACTAAGTTTTCAGGGAGGGTTACTTGATGTTGCTGCCTTGCTCCCTGGGGGAAGCATGGATGGTTAGATTTTTGCATTGGTAAACTCTTATTTCATAAGATTTTGTTCTGGACTCAAAATTCAGAATTCCTATGCAATTTTGGGCAGCACCTAAAAATTGTGGGTTTTTTTTTTTTCAAAAGGAACTCTGAACTTCATAATTAGAACTTCAATCTACTGTAACTTCAAGCAATGCACTAAAAAAAATTTGAAATACCTATTGAAGTGGAATTAAATTGGCAGCAAACTTTATGGTTGTGACAAACTGACTTCAGCTGGCTCTGTCTTCAGCGATCTGTCCCTCCCGTATTGTAACTTTCTTGGCCTAACCATTGTTTCTAGTCTGTTATAAATAAATTGCTGCAATTATGTCTTCCTGTGACCTTCCTGTTTTTTTTCTTTAGCCATCAAATTTTTCCATAAAGCTTTTTAGTAAGTTTGTAGCAGGTAATTCTTTATAAAAGAATGTGTGAATGCAGACCCATGGTGGGAGCCCAGGCACTCTTACCCTCCTGTTAAAGCAGTTGTAATCAACATGCAGCACGAGTGCCAATTTTTCAACTGTAAATTATTTAATTTTTCCTTTAAAATGTTTTTCCTGTTGGCCAACCTTTAGTAGATTCCAAGAAGTGAATGGCATCAAGTAACCTTTTTCCGTGGACAAAGTATTTGCTTCCTTGATGCTGTGAGAAAACAAAATCTGAAGCTGTTGCCACGCAGCACAGCAGTGACACTTGACTCTTTAGCATTTAACTTTACGCTTGCACTAAACTCTCAGGAAATTCTCTTAGTAAGCACACAAATAACTTTAGCTGTTTAACCTCAAAGCCCTGCTTTCTTTAAGTCTTGAGTAAGTTTGAGAGCTGCGTGTCCTGAAACCCGAGTGTAGTTGCTTTGCACTGGAACTGGAATTGCTCACAAATGAAGTCAGAAGTGTTTCCTGCTGCCTGCATCTGTGTTGAGGCTGTTTCCTCCTCTGTAAGGGAGGAGAGCATTTACCGAAAGTGGAACATTTCAAACTGTTGAATTGAACTGTTCCACTCCTTTCCCTTCCCACCCTCTCCCTTTTATTTTGAGGTATTTTAATCTCTTTTCTTATTTTTCTTTATGTTGGTAAATCTCATACTGACTGTAATCTACCTGGATGTTTCTTCATCATTTTCCTATCAGAGAAAATGAAGGTTGCAGAAATAGGTTAGACAGCTTTTTGGGAACTGGTTCAGTCAA
This sequence comes from Scolopax mira, assembly GCA_004320125.1. Classification (NCBI taxonomy): domain Eukaryota; kingdom Metazoa; phylum Chordata; class Aves; order Charadriiformes; family Scolopacidae; genus Scolopax; species Scolopax mira. The sequence goes on from BJBW01017395.1 coordinate 24,328, forward strand.
AGCTATAAATGAGTTCCAGTATTTCCATTGTTCCTCCTCAACCATTGCTCAACTTGTGATGCTTCAGCTGTGGAATTCACTGGAGCAAAATCTTGGCTCCCTGTCAAGCCACAGCAATCCTGTGGGCCAGCCATAGCCTCTTCCTCATTGCCCATCAGAATCCACTCCACTGTAATTAGCACTGAGTTGCAGAAAGTGAATTGCTGCAGTTTTTTGAGAACTCTGGAAGCTGTGCATGAACCCAAGCCAAGTCCCCCAGCAGTTGATTCATTTTCCAGTTAACAAGCTTTCTCTTCTTCCCGTAGAAATTTCAGTTGCCAATGAAGGAGACCTGTGTTGGGTGTCAGAAGACTGTGTACCCCATGGAAAGGCTCTTTGCCAACCAGCAGGTGTTTCACATCAGCTGTTTCCGCTGTTCCTATTGCAACAGCAAACTCAGGTAAGCACCCTGCTCCCTTGGGCTGCCATCTGGGAAGCACAGCTTTCCCCTTCAGCAGCTGAGTGAGATGCTGCTCAGATGTAGCTGAGCTACTGTAATCCAGCAAACTGGAGAGGAGCACAGGAGTGGTAACACAGTTCTAGTTCTGCCACTGGCTTTTGCACTTGATTTTTTTTTTTTTAAACCCTTAATGTAATTTTATGTGGGGAAAAATGTAATGTCCAACTTTGTAAAGACCACCTGGCATTTGATAAGATGGCCATACAAACTCAGAAAGCTGTAAGCTTGTCTTTTCTAAACATGTTGGAAAACTGAAATTGAATCTCTTTGGGAACGTAACTAAAATACACACCCACCTCAGTGTCAGACACGGAATGGTAACATTTGACTTTGTATTTTCCTGAACAGCCTTGGGACATATGCATCTCTGCGTGGGAATATTTACTGCAAGCCTCACTTCAATCAGCTCTTCAAATCTAAAGGCAATTATGATGAAGGCTTTGGACACAAACAGCATAAGGAATTATGGGCAGGCAAAACTGAATGTGAAGAATCCCTGGAGAAAACTGTCCATGGTATAAATGCAACAGAAAGTCCACAAAGCCCAGGAGTAGAGGATGCCCCCATCGCAAAAGTAGGAGTTCTGGCAGCAAGTATGGAAGCAAAAGCTGCAGCTTTGCCTGAAAGAGAGGAGAGGCCAGCAGAAACAAAAAAGCTCAGGATTGCCTGGCCGCCTCCGTCTGACCAAAGTACTCAAGGAAGTGCCTTAGATGAAGGCATCAAAGTGTTCAAACCCAAATGGCCCCCAGAGGAAGAGACTTCCAAGCCAGATATGCTGGAGGATGTGGATCTGGATCTCAAAAAGTTAAGAAGATCTTCCTCGCTGAAGGAAAGAAGTCGTCCCTTCACAGTTGCAGCCTCATTTAGAACAGTATCCGTTAAAGGCCATAAAACAGAGAATTCATCTTCTCCTTCTAAGGCAGAGAGAGACATGTTGAAAAAAAGTGAGGAACTGGAGAGAGAGGTGGTGGTAGACAAACAGCAAAAGGAAAAGAAGATTGAGAATAGAAACATCCAGAGTGCTGAAGAGAAAAACATAGAGGAAGAATGGGAATTGTCTGGTATCCAAAGAGTAGAGCATAATTTTACAGAAAATGGCCAGGTGAATGCAGAGACAGATGAGGAAGAACCTGCTATGGAAGAGCAGGAACGTCCAAATGAAGAGCTCCTCGAACCAAATTCTCCTAAACATTCCAGCTTAGCCAATGTGGTGACTGCTAAGGAATCATCTCCTACTCAGAATCGCAAATCCCAAGACGTTGGTTTCTGGGAGGGTGAAGATATGGAAGATCTATCTGTGGAAGAACAGATCAAAAGGAATCGTTACTATGAAGATGATGATGAAGAATAAATTGGCCTTTTACTAGAAAACTTGCTGCAAGGTGCTGGGCCTCTTTAAATCGGTGTTTTTAGCTTTAACAAACAGCTGTCTTCCATGAAGTGATGCTATACTGCACAGCCACATGAAGGGAATCCTACCTACAAATTATCTCAACTAGAAAAATACTCTGGAAGCCTGCAAAAAGTGTATTTCAGTGCAT